>PVJH01009102.1:0-80927 GCA_004026705.1 Nesogale talazaci | reverse complement strand
ATACCTATGTTTAGACCTCTGCAAGTGCCTTTGCCTTCTAGCTCCTTCCTCTGTTTCCCTCTTGTGCCACCATCATGTTCCACCTTCATTGGCATTTCAGTGTTTCCTCACAGATTCATTGTCCTTGCTTAATCCCAACAAAGCCTCCCACACCCTCCTTTCCATCCATTCCAGACCACTTGTTGCTTCCCTTCCCCCCTCCATGTGTTTGTCCATAGCCCCTTCTCCTCTCTTCTCTCTTGCCCCCAGGAATCATCAGACCTCTCATTCTTTACTCCTGACTCTCTGACCAGGAGTACTCCCTTCTTGATTTGGTTCGAGGTTTTTTTTGGGGGGGATGGGGGGTGTGGGGTCAGTCCGCAATGCTTCCCCACCCTGTGACTCCCGAAGTGCCTTGTGACACTGTCTGCTTTAGTAGGGAGCCAGTATGCCCCGTCCTGTTGTTGTTTGCCCAGTCCTTTCTGTAGTGCATTGGGTCTCCAGAGGGATGTATTCCTCTGAGCATCATGTGTCAGCATGGAGCTTGGACCAGCTCTCTTCCTCTTCCTCCCTTCTTGTCTTTGTCCCTGTGGGTGTGGGATGCTGGCCCCTCCCGCAACCTGTTCTCCTCCATGCCCACTTCTAGGGATGGAGTCCATTTGACTCTGGTTGTGTCTGGCTCTGTAGCTCTTTTTTTTCTTGCATCTTTCCATGCATCCCCGCTGTCCTCATGGTTGGGTGCTTCATGCATACCTCTTCTTTAATGCATCAGGGACACCAAGTCATCTCTTTTCTTCTCCTGTCAAAAATGTCTAATCACAGCAATATCAAACAAGCTTAAATGAAGGGACATCCTGCCAACTAACTGACTAAAATTCTTTAAAATATCTGAGAGAATGAAAGTCAAATGAATTGCACATTTATCTTGAGACATTTGTATCAACTTGATATGTGGGTTCTTTAACTGGTTTTCACACAGTATTTTGGTTGGGGAACTCCTCCCAGCAAAGCCTTAAAGAAAAATCATTAACTTTGAAGGATAACAAAGAGCTAGCTCAATGGGAAGCAAGGCCATAACTTGTTCTACTCCAGCATCTGTAGCCCAATTCCCAAGCAGAGCTCCAAGGATCTGGAATGATCCATCTATGACATGCCAATTCTTCCATTTTCAATGAGTCTAATTAGTTGTGTGACCTTTATCATCTATTACATCTCTACATGGATAGGATTTTCAATTTTAAACACATGAGAAAAAAGAAAAACCTGTCTGTTTTTCCATCACCATAAAAAACAAACAAACAAAAAACCTCAAGTGGAAGGCAGAGAAAATGGAGAGCTTTTTTTTTTTTTTTTTGCATTTAATGTACACTGGTCACAGAGAACCTAGACAATCAGCTTCCTTGTAGGAGGAGGAGAAACTTTTCCAAAAACTGAGAGATTATAATTACCACCCTGACTGCAAGATACAGGGAAAAAAGGAAGCTTGCTCAAATGAGCTATCTTTATCTCTATTGAAAGGTTTTCACTACATAATTGTTACCCAGGGTATTTTTTAAGCTGGCAAATTCAGTTCAATAACACCTCTCCTATAGGTGCATATAATGGTGTGCTGGTGAGGATAAAAGGCACATTTATTGCCCTCTATAGTGCAACACACAAAAAAAATTAAAGAAAAAAACACATTTGATTGCTATAGGTTAGCCAATTAGCATGTCCTACTACCATCCAATTGTTTCCAACTCATAATGACCCTGTATGTGTACATTTTTATGGAAGCAGACAGTCCCATTTTTCTTCAGAGATGCAGCTGGTGGGTTTGAATAACTACTAAAATAGATTTAATTTGAGATAATCTTTATAAATCTCAGCACCTCATTCCTATAAATAGAATGAAAGGAAGGCTTTCGAGCAAAGTAACTTAAATATATATACCCAGTGGTGTCCATCAAATGTTTGTTCATTGTTTGGGCTTCTCCAAGCCATACACCTACTTCCAGCTATGAATTTTCTACACCATTATCACATTGGTAGATTTCCTACAGAAGCATTGTTGGCGGCATCTTTTCTTTCCGGGCTCAAACCTTCAGGTGCTTAGTGTAGTAGTCCATTATTCATCTTCTGACTAGTTTCTGGTTAAATCCAGAGCTTAACATATGTTGCTATTTAGAAACACATCTGCCCTATTGCTTACTCCTGAGAGCTTCCTGAAGAATGTTCCCACTGAGAATCTACTGCCCTACAATTTCGTTCACATCATTCTGGTCTCCTTGTTGTAGGTAGGTGCAATGAAGTTGGCTCTAACGTAATGACTTTGTGTACAGCCAAACAAAACACTACCCAGTCATTGTTAGGCAGCTTAAGTTCATTGATATAGCTACTGTACCCATGTATCTCACTGAGGGTCTTTCTCTTGTTTTGTTGAGACTTCCTTTTGGTCATGATGTTCTTCTCCAAAAGCTAGTCTCCTGATAACAGGATTAATGGACACAAGACAAAGTTTTGCCATCCTTGATTCTCAGGAGCATACTAACTATCTTTCTGAGACAAATTGTTCGTTCTTCTGGCAGTCAATTTAATATACCTCTTCAACACTATAATGCAAATGCATCAATTGTTCTGAAGTCTTTATTTATTGTCCAGTTTCCCCCTATATATGAGTCCATTAAAAAAAACAAAACAATGATCTGACTCAGGCACCTTTTATGGTCAGAGTGGCAACTTTGCTTTTTAAGACTTTAAAGAGGTCATTTGCTGTAGATTTTGCAATGGTATAAATTAGAATGTAAATATCTGATTTGCAGTATGTATTTTCATTGTTACAAATTGAGCATGATTGAAGCATAGTGATTAATCACAAAACAATAGATAATTATATATTGTGAGATATTTATTTCTAATTACAAATAAATGATATTTCTTGAAGCAGTGTTGTAGCATGGTGTACTCTTAATATAACAACAGTAAATCAAATTGCTATATTTTGCAGCAGTATGTATAAAAATTCAAGGTCAGTGGGATTTGAGATAACTTCTTTCTCACCAGATCAGAAATTCTCAGGGCAGTCTTTGAAAAAGAATGATGAAGATCATCTTCCAAAACTTTCTACACAGTACCTGCTTTCTGCACATGTGTGACTGGTCTACATATACATTACGGCACATATATGCTGTATTTGTATAGGTTTTATGTGATGGGATTGGTGTGAAGATGTCATCAAACCAGGTACTTATATGTGGGCATATCTGCATGTGGTAGATCGACCTGGAGATGAATAGAGATGTGGTGTCTCAGTTCACTGCTGTATAACTGGGTCCTCTCTCTCCTGAAGGTATTATTTTATCCCAAGTTCACATGCAAACATTACGTATCTGCCCAAATGCGAGTTCAGAAAACTATTTGTGATTCAGCTGTAATCTAACTCTCATACCCTAGCAGCTGATGAATTCCTATATCTATTCCAGATTTAGTATTTCTAAGAGTTGTGCATCCGCTCCTTCATTTCATCAGATCCTATATTGCGAAAATTCTAAGAAAGGCATGCTGTAATCAAAACTCTCCAATCAGCAGGGATCCAGCATTCAGACTCTGCCAAAGATATATCATGCTCTGTTAAAAAGAAGAGTCTCGGCCATAGTCAGTGACCACCAGTTCCAGATAGTTTAGCAACTCAAAGGAGAAGATGCTGTGAACTCCTTGTGAGTGTTGTATGTCAAGGTGTTTGATAATGATACAAACAGGAGAAAGACATCCTAATTTCTAAATCTTCTTCCACAATCCCTTTTTCTACCTTTGGAAGTAAAGTTGACTTCCTATATGATACCTCTTTTCATCTATTTTCTCTGCTGATTTTCTTGACTGGTAGATCACTAAACTTTAATTCCCAAACTTGGTCTTCTATATGGGCTCTCTCGGTGCATTTCTTAGGAGATAATCTCCTCATCTTTACCTCTTGCACTGTCTTGCTTTATTGCTTTACAATCTCCGTTCTTTTCTACACTAAAGCCCAGCAGGAGAGCAGATACTTTTACTCTCACGTCCCCTTGTCCCCTTCTGATTTAGGACTTGTTTTCTCCATACTGTCTAAAATCCTTTCATCTGCCCGATACTCATTTTTTTTATCACTTTTGCTTGCTTCTTTAATGTTGGGTAGTTTATTTTAAGCTTTTCCTTACAAAACTTACAAGGCTTTTCTTTTTCCTCTCCTTCAGTGGTTCTAAAATCATCTTAACTTGATCCCACAGAGATCATGTCTCCATGGGGATATTCTCCCCATCTCTCTATGCTTTTTCTTAGTTTACAATGACTTCCTCTCAGGTCTTAGATCAAATATTCATTCCTTTGGGAACCATGGATTATACTTTTTTACTACTTGTAGAAAACCTTGCATCTTTTTATTTGTTACTTCTATCTTCTGTTTTTTCAGTAAATCTTTCAGTTGTTGCATAAGCCTTAGGTTTACATCTATCCTGACCCATTGTCCTCTTCAAAATATTATACTACTATTCTTTTTTCTACCTATCTGCTACTCCCCCAACTGGATTCTTCAAGCAATTTCCATGATTCACTCTACTATCCAATTGGACTGTACACTTGTTCAATGGGGTATAAATCAAGAGTTATTTTCCTACTGTAGTATACAATAGAGTGAGGAGGATTGTGGTGCACCAAGAAACTGCCTAACAGTCTTCACATGCTTTTCAAAAACTATCCCAACTTTCTCTACTGCAGTGGTTCTCAACCTGTGGGTAATGACCCATTAAGGGGTTGAACTACCCTTTTGCAGGGTCTCTTAAGAACACCAGAAAACTCCTATTTGCAATGGTTTCAGAAACTGAGACACTGCTTCTAAATCCATTTCCAGGCATATCTGCCTACATGCAGATATGCCTGCATATGAGTGCCTGGTGTGGTCTGTTACCCATGCTACTCCATGCTTCAAAATAAAATTTCATTTCTTTGTAATTAGAAATGAATGCTTCTTAATATATAATTACCTATTGCCTTTGTAATTAATCACTGCTTTAATTATGTCCAATTTCTAACAATGACAATGCATCCTGCATATCAGATATTTACAGTTCATAGCACCAACAAAATTACAGTGATGAAGTAGCAATGAAAATAATTTTATGGTTGTAGGTTGCCACAACATGAGGAACTGTATTAAGGCATCCAGGCATTAGAAAGATTGAGAACCACTGCTCCACTGTGATCCCAATTTTATAGATTCCTTTGGATGTGGGGGACACCAATGCATCTTACAAGTTGTCATTGTTTCTACTAGTCTAATAGCTTTGCTGATTTCAAAGAAACTCACTCAATTATCCTTGAAAATTATGAAGGATGGTATTGTTTATTTCTAGTTATTGTCTCGCCACTTAATTCTTAGTAACAAACTGCTTCAGGACTGTATGTCTTGGAAAAGCAATGAAACACTTCATACATTTTCTTTCATTTTTTTAAATTAATATTTTCTTGAAGTCTCCAGTCTTGATTTGATGTTGCATCAATATTTACCATGAGTTCCTGTCCATGTAATATACGTTAAAATTAGTGGCATAACCATTCTGACTTAGGACAACCTGACAGGCAAAGTAGAGCTGCCCGGTAGGTTTCTCAAGACTGTCATCTTCAAGGAAGTGAACTGCCATGCTTTTCTCCCACAGAGCAGTTACGTATACACTCAAGTATAAGTCGACATGAATAGCAGCTGAGGCACCTGATTTTACCACAAAAATTGCAATACAAATGTGCTGAAAAACTCAGCGAATACATGAATATATACAATGATAAGTAGAACTTCAAGCCTTTGGGTAGCTTACTATCACTTTAACCAAGAAGCTTATTAATTACAGTGAGTCTTTGTATTAAAAGCATCTTACAGGAATCTCATACTTGTCCTTTAATATTATGTAAATTTCCCCTCATGTTGAAAATACTGAACCAACCTCAGCTCATTGATAGAAAAAATAATTTTCATCACAATCATACCCATTTGCTGCATAAGCAACTTTAAAATTATTGGAAAAGACCTCTTCTTCCACAAAGTAAGGCTACCTACCAACTGTATGTACCTGCTCTGACTTAAATGAAAATTTAACTGGAAGGCATGCTTCATGCAAAATTTTGTCATATCCTGGGGGATATTTTTTAAATTAAAAATCATTTTATTAGGGGCTCGTACATCATTTTTCCAATACATAAATAAACATACTGTGACAAGGACCCTCACACGTCCGCTACCGTCATCATTCTCCAAACATCTGCCCTTTCCCCCAGCCCCTGGTGTTGGTTCCTCCAACCCCTCCCCTGTTTCCCTGCTCTCCCTCCCCCATCAACCCTCAATACTTTATAAATTATTATTATTCTGTCGTATCTTACCCTGCCTGGTGGATATTTGTACTTGTGTCATCACATAAATTGTGAAGAGGGTTTAATGTCCTGGAATTATTTGTAAACAAAAATAATTAAAACTATAGTATTTGAGAGCAGAGTCACATGTTTAAACCATGCTTAATAACATACATCTTTAAGTTAAAAAATATACCAAGCAAGAATCATCCTGGTCTTGATAATTAAGATGAGATGTCAACTTCCCACAATTCACATTGGTTTGACAATTATGTAATTTGGTAGTTATGTAATGACATAGTCATCTTCAGTGTTTTGATCTGGAATAATTATCCTTCTTTTTCCCACGGTACCTTTTCTGCATAATACCTGGTCTTGGTATCTAACAAGATCATGACATGAAAAAGTGTATTAAAGAAAGGTATCCTGACTATGAATCATAATAAATGAGAAGAAATCACTACTATAGACACATTGTCTCAGTTTCTTCCAAAAGTCTCAGTGTCTTTGAGTTTAATGCCACTCATATTGACCCTATAGGACAGGGTGGAGCTGCCCTTGTAGGTTTGCAAGATTGTAACTCTTTAATGCAACAGAACACCTCATTTTCTCTCTCATCTTAGTTTCTCTGTGCTGCTATAATTGAAACTCTACAAGTGGATGATATTTTATTGTTTTGTGCTGTGGGATAAATTCTGACGTAGTAACATGGGAAGGGAATTGTAGTGTATGATCTGTACAGGAGCTGATAGTCAGAGTAGGGTTCTCTTAACTTGTCATCTTTAGAGAAGTAGGTTGCCAGAACTTTTCTCCTTTGTAGCCTCTGGCAAATATGATCTTCAGGCCTTTCAGTTAGCACTAGTGACCATTCTTCATTGGGCTGTCACAGTGTCAGAGGCTAGATATTCAAATTCTGGGAACTCTTTTTCAGCTAAACTTTTTTGAATAGCTTCCACTACTGCACCATACAACCAGAAAGTTTTGATAGAGATAAGAAACAATGCCCCCCCCCAAAAAAAAGAAAAGAAACAATGGTCCCAATTAGAAAAAGCAGGCCTTGTGCCTCAACCAGAGAATGGGAGTTAATTAAAAACAATATATAAGATGACTGTTGATAAAGTGGGGATTTGTTTCCCTTCCCAATTTGAAAATAATACGAAACAAATGTAACTCTATGGGGGGAAATTCCTCTATAATAAAGTACATTGTGTTACAATATTGAGCAATAAGTGATCATTCAGTATAGTATTATTTAAACATTCATTTCAGTATATCAGGAAACTGCAGAAAGGGTTATATATGCATACTCTCCATGTCATTCCTCAATAAACTATATTGCAAAATAACAGTAGTCCATTCATTACCATCACTAACTGTTCTCTAATTTTTCTTTGAATATTCTTTTGAATTTTTCGTTCAAATACACCTGGCAAGACATGTACCCACGAAATAATTTGAATATATAATGCTCAGTGCAAAGAGACGGTCTTCTCATTGTGCCAATTGTATTATTACTGCCCTAGCTGTTTTGCTGTCATTAGCTAAATCCTGTAGCACCCTGAATTTCAGGAATACACTGAGAATAACATTCATTTGCTTTCATAGAAATAATTGTTTTTCAAAAAACAAAACTCAAGAATAGCATTTCTTTACAAGTACTAGTCTACGTTTTGGTTTGAACTAATTCCAGGGGATTTTTTTACTTCTAGTTTTAAAGACTGTCAGAAAGCCATTGTCTTAGAGGGTTCAGAAAAAAGGCAGTCTTTAAGAATTCAAGGGCCTGTTTCACATTTTTATCTTTCTATCAGAATCCATTTCACCTCCAAGCCATTTTATTAGGAACTAATCCTGACCTCACATAATTCCATAGTTCAACCATATCAAGCAAGTTTGCACAAGTGCTACCATAATCAGTTTAAAACATTCTCTTACTTCCCAAACTGCCTTGTGTCAGCTTCCCTTTTCTCACACACCCGCTCCTCTTCCCTACCACACAGGAATCCATATTCTTGAAACTGTCGCATTAGGGTCATCTATCATGGGTCTCAGACACCAAAAATCATCGAAAAAACAGCCACAGCATAGAACAGAGTCAAGAAAGTGACTAACATAACAAAGTACCACAGGGACAAACCCCAATATGAAAAAAACCCAGAAAATATTAAAAACCAGATCAAGCACAAAATGCAGCAAAATATAGATAATTGTAAAATTAGGGTCATGATAGTGAATGGGAGTGAGCATTATAGAACTAAAGACTGTTGTATGTTTCTTCGTTGCTACACTTCACCCTGACTGAGTCCTCCCTTCTTTGTGACTCTTCTATGAGGGGATGTCCAATTGTCTACAGATGATCTTTGGATCTCCACTCTGCCCACCCCCATCCTTTGCATCAATATCATTGTTTGGTTTTGGGTCTTCTGATGTCTCATACCTGATACTGTAAACACTTCATGATCACACAGGCCGGTGTGTTTCTTTCATGTAGGCTTGTTGCTTACTAGCTAGATGGTCACTTGTCTATCTTCAAACTTTGAAGACCCCAGATGCTATATATTTTAATAGTTGGGCATCATCAGTTTACTCCAAGACATTTGGTTTTCCTCCATTTTGTTTGCAGCAATCATATCGAGAAGGCGACCATCACAGAATGCCAGGCTATTAGAAAAGAAAAGTTTTTGCATTGAAGAGGTATTTGAGTAGAAGCCCAATGTCTGTCTCCTACCTTAATACTTAACATATAAATAAATGTACATAGATCTATGTTCCTATCATTATATATAAATGCATTTACCTATGTACTTGCCTGTATTTATCTCTATAAATTTCCTTTGCCTCTTAGTTCTTTCTTCTACTTCCTTTTTACTTTCCTCTTGTCCCATTTTGATGTCTGACCTTTATTCAGCTCTCAGAAATCCCTCTATTGCACCTGATCAACCGCCACCAGACATCCTATTCCCTCCGCATCATTGATCTCAGACCATTTCTTGTTCTCTTGTCGCAGGGTTTGTTGGCTCCCCACTTCCTTTCCACTCCCCCCTCCTCTACTCCGTCCTAATATTTTCTCTTCAGAATGGTTTACCCTGCCTATCTTATATAGATAGGCATGAAAAAAAGTGTGATGAGATGCCAGACCCTGCCCCTTAAGTCTATTTTGGGGATTCTTCTTGAGCTTCATTGCTCTGCTCTCCTAGCTGCGCGGTTGCTTCTTCCACTCCTACTATTATGACCCCAGTTTTATATTACAAATCCAGCTAGACTGCAGCATGTACACTGGTACAGATGAGAGCTCTTGACACACAGAATTCAGGACAGACACATACCTTATGAACAATAATGGGAGTAATGGTGCCATGAGGGTAGGTGGAAAGTTTGGGAAGAAAGGAAAAAATGATCATAATGATCGACATAACCATCCTCCCCCATTCTCAGGGAGAACACCAGAAATATCGGTGAAGAGAGATACTGGATGGTATAATATATGAAAATAATAATAATTTATGAAGGGTTCATGAAGGAAGGAAAGTGGGGGAGAGTGGGAAATAAGAACTGATAACAGTCACTCAAATAGAATGAATATGTTTTTAAAAGAATGATGCCAAAATATGTACAAATGTGATCGACACAATGGATTTATGAATTGTTATAAGAGCTGTAAGACCCCCCAATAAAATGATTTTTAGTGTGCATAAAGTGACAAGGTTTTAACTGCTTAAATAAGATTTCTCATTTTAACCTATTATGGTCATATCTCCCATACTCTATCAGATAACCAGATTATTCCTTTTCCTCAATTATGGTTAGAGAGAAATCACCAAAAGCTCAATCCTTTAGCAGATCCTGTAAATGGATTTTGGACTTTCACAGTTATCGATAGCCTTCTAAACAACAGAACCTCACAATTTATACTTTGATACAATTTTATCCTTCAAATTTGGAATAATTTAAAATCCTTGGCTCATGGATACTGGTGTGCTCCTTGGTGGCTCCATTTCTTCTATCCTTGCTCAGAGCGTTCATTAGGGACATCTGGAAATGGCCTATTTTTTTGCTCTCAAAGCAGAGGAAGCAGTGACACATGGAATCAATAGTGGATAGAACCATATTTCAGGTCTCTGGTTGAAGTTAGAAAGAACCAGTAGGTTAGATCTTAAAACTGAATAATAAGTGAGCCAAATGCTAATGACAGGTGGCTTTAATTTACTCACCAGAGTGTCGTAATATTGTTTCCTTTACATCATTTTTTTGTCTTTGACTTTGGGTGGGCACGAAACCACCAATCTGCAGAAGACTGACCACTACCAATTGCTGTGCAGCTTGGATGACTCACACATTTATGCTCCTGGAGTTTTCCTGTAAACACATTGTAGAGCAATGCAAGAGGATAATTTCAAAGCAGAATGATACATATGCAGGGGTGAATTTTTGGTTGTTGAGAAACTGCCACACTGTTTTCAACAAAGGCTGTGCCATTTTGTGTCCCAAATCAGCAAGGGATATGGTTTCCATGGTGTGCATATTCTCACCAACAATTTTATAAATTATTATCATTTTGATCAAACTGAACCAAGTCTATTCCATTGTCATTGCGTCCATTATGACACATATAACCTTACATAGGGTTTCTAAGATTGTAAATCTTTATGGGAACAAATGATTACATCTTTTGTCTTTTGTTTTTGTTTGTCTGTTTTTTGGGAGCATCATTGCCCTCTGGTGGTCGATTCCATCTTTCTTTTCAGAGCAGCAAGTGGGTTTAATTTACCAACCTCATGATTAGTAGTCCAGTACTTTCTAGAAAGTGCTACCAGAGCTATTTTGGGCCATTCAAGTGGAGGTAGACTGGTATCTTTGAGCATATCTTCACCTGTTGGGTAGCCATTTGAATATCAGACTTGATATAAATTCCTGCAAAAATTTAGTGGACATATGCACACACATATGAGTATTAAAAAAGAGAAGAAACCAACATTAAGGGCGCTGACCTTTGTGTGCCATCATATTAATCAGCTTTTCAAATTTAATTTTGCACTCTCTTATTTCTTCTTTAAATAACTCCTTGTCTTAATGTGCTCTTGGTTGCTAATCATTCTAGAATTCTTGCAAACTAGGCAGGATTTATCAACCCTCTCCACTTTCAACATCTATTTTTCTCAATTTGAGAACAACAGTCAGCTTTCCAGTTCCATCTAGTGGTAGAAAATTTATTATCACCTTACATTTTGTATTCACAGTTTTTAATCTTAAAACTCAGTTGTCTGTGTTTAGACCAGATAGTTTATAGAGTAGTGGAAGTTTGAGTAGAAATGGCTATGCTCCTTCATAGAAAGAAGACAGTGTTTTTTGTCTTATTTTACTTTTATCTTAAGTTATAGGTATTGTTTCTGTGTAGGTAACAATGTCTATCGTTTCTGCAGATTAACATGAATTAATGTTGACTCAGTTATGTGACTGTTTCTTTTTATTGATGTTAGAAAATTCTGGGTACCCCAAATTCCCTCCGTGGATTAAAAATTAAAATTTTATTTCTGATGACACTGGCAGAATTGTTCAAATATTTCTTTGAACTGCATTATGTGTCAACTGTAGAGTTCTAATATTGGTCATTAAAAACAAGATTGCAATAGCAACAATTTTAATATTTAAGTAAAGTATAGTGAGAACACACAAATATTGTTAGAACATTTATAAAGTGTTACTCAGGTGCAGTTTACAAATAAAAAACACACGATGAAGTGCATAAGCAACAATATGTAAACAAGCTGATTGTATTCAGCAAATTAATAGAGATGGAACTCACTCAGAAATCAATCTAACAAACCAAGAAAAAACCTGATTACTCCCGAGTCAGTCCTGACTGGAAGCAGCTGTATAGGGGAGCATATAATAGCTCCTTCAGTTTTTGTAGCTTTAGAGACTTCCCAAAGCAGAAAGATTCCTCTTTCTCCCATCCATGACTTGGTTTCAAACTGCTTACCGGGGTTTGCAACCCAAGAAATTCACTATGTCACCAGGAGTTCGTTAAGGAACTCCTTAAATGTATATTAATTTTAATTATGTTGAAACCTCTGGGGCACTTGCTTTACAATCCACTTTCTTTTTTTTTCTCTCCCCACCATAGTATTAGGAGTTAATCCAGGTATCACATTAATCCATAGTTCAATAATATCAAGCAATGTATAATTGCTACCACAGTCAGTTCAGAATATGTTCTTCCTTCTTGAACTCCTTTATAACAGACTCGTCTTAAACCCCTCACCACACCACCTCTACCATAACACCCCACTACCCAACCACCAGAACCCTTATTCTAGTTTTTGTTTCTATAGCTGCACCTAATCAGACATTGAAAATTGTAGATAAACACATAGCAAGAAAGCTACCTACAATGGCAAAATACAACAGAGGTAAATGGCATATAATCAGCAATATAACAAATATGATCAGCATAGTGAGTTAATAAATCATCTCCTTTAAATTGAACATTAAAAAGCAAATGTTATGGTTAGTCTTCAGGCATAAATCTAAATGCCGTCTTTTTGCCAAAGCAAAAGTTCCTAGCCTAACTTTTTATATGTAAATCCTGTTATTACATAAATTAAAAAATATATACTAAAGTTATTTTGTGATGAGGTACTCTATTCTTGTTGAGGGTGGAATAATTTAGTTGGATAATAAACATGAAATTATCATGAAGCAGCTAATGTGATAATAAGGATCCTTGGTGATATAATGGGTTATTTCCTAGGATGTTAATCACAAGGTCCACATTTCAAACCCACCAGCAACTCTGGGAAAAGTCATCCCAACATTTCCTCTTATCTCTGTGTGTATTTTTATTGAGCAATTCTAGGAGACATGTAATACTTTTGACTTTTTTTTGTTGTGGGCATCACTGCCTCTGGTGGTCGTGGGCACTACCCAGTACCGCTCCTGAGAGCCACCGCTGGGGATCAGTCCCACTTTTGACTTCTTAGATACATATTAGTATTAAAAATATTGTAAACATGATGCACATTGTGGCAGCAAAAACCTTTTGAGTGAATTATGTGCACTTTGATTCTCCAAGTCACTTTAGGATATATAGTAGCCAGCAAGAAGATGATCTTATTAGAAGAGAATACTAAATCAGACATTAGACCATCCAAAATACAAAAAATAAATGTATAGTTTCTGGCAGTGGATAATATTCTGAAGAAGAATGGATGGAAAATGACATTTTACCAACTTTTGATAATCACATACGTATTTCAGGCATGATTATTCCACTTGGTGATCCACAAAATATAAGTGAATTAACAAATTTAATCTGTAAGAATGGTTTCTTTTATCTAATTACTTCTCAAACCAACGATACCATCTCCTAATGAAAAAAAATATTACAAAACCTTTCTAAAAGTTCACCAAGAATTGGAGATGACCATCAAGATCAGTATATATAATGCTATAGTAAATGAATATGTATGTTATGTATATGTTTAATTTGGAAGATACAAGTAAGCATAATAGAAAGGAGTGAACTTATATTGATGGAACAAGCCAAAAAAAATCAAAATATAAAGATTACTGGTCAACCTGTCTTTTCTTAGAAAAACTCATATTTTCCAAATCTGTAACTAATTTTGAACAAATCCTTTTATTTTTTTCATCTTATCAATAATTCACAAGCCATATCTAACAATGATAGGTTTCCAAAAATCAGAATACTTTTGGATCACTTCATTCCAAATATTTAGTGAATATGTGTGTGTCCAAAATAGCAAGTATCACTCGACACAGTTGAAGACATGTCAGATTCAGAACATAGCATCCAGCAAAGACAATAAAAATTGGGGTTTTAATCAAGATACTCTATGAAAGTGAGATTAGCTCCATTTACAACTGATGATTTATTTGGGTGAAGGCAAAACATTATAAGACATGTTATTATCCATCTTGTGGGTTCCTGTGTTCTATCTTCTTGGCATCATGCTCGCCAAGATAATTACTACAGCAGGATGTCGACTGCTAATATGTAATGGAGAATCAAAACACTAGCCTGTGTAATACAAGGGAGAACTGTGGCTTGCCAAAATTACTGAAAGAAAAATCAAAGAGATTTTGAAAAGGAAAAATTATGTTTTTGTGGAAAAGATTCATTGTTACATAGAATGATAGAATATGTATAATTTCAAGTATTCGTGATGTCTCTATCAGATCCACAGAGAACACAATAAAACTGAACCTTCCTAGTGGACTGTAACAGATATTTGAAAGGGGTTGATGGGGCAGACCAGTATCTGAGGAGTTCAGTATCTTACTCAAAAACATAAGCTAGCATTAATAGTAGCCTCTTGATAAAATTTGCCTTATTCAATTCATTTAAATTTTACTGACACTATAAATTACAAAAAATAACAAATGGAAACATTTCCTACTAGAAATAGTTGAGGTAATTCAACTGAATGCAGTACTGAACTTGTCAGGATGTCAGGTATCTCTAGAGGAGTTACAGATACAAATTTATCTTCGAGGTTTTCGGGAAAATTAAAAGACCATATTTTAAGCAAAAACGGTAACTAAAGGGAAAAAAAACCCTAATAAGGCATGCAGAGTACTCTCTTCCAAAGGAAAACCAAGCAAACCCAGATATTTTTTGCAAAATGTGTTGTGTACCATTGCATGTATATATATGATATACAGTGTACCACACGCCTCACTCCTACCACCCACTGCCCAAGCAAATACACCGTGTCTGCTGTAAGTTTCCCGGAGCTCTGGTAGCATAGTGGTTCCGAGTTGGGATGCGATCTGCGAAGTCAGCAGTTAGAAAACCACCAGACGCACCTCGAGAAAGACCGGGCTTTCTACCCTGAGACAGTCTCGAACTCACAGAGGCAATTGTGCCCTTCGGAAACGACTGGATGGCAGCGATTTTGAGTTTGTTTAAGTCTCACTTACTGGCATGATGTATAAATAATTATATTGAAGATGCTTACATTTTATTTTCAATGCGGGGAAAATAGGCGCTGCGGAGGATAGTTTGGGTTTGAAATAGTTGATTACAAAATGTAAAGAATGTAAAAGAGGCGGATTCCCATTAAGGCCTACATATCCTTAGATTTTCTTAAGATGGTAGGACATATTATACAGGATAGATATATTTCAATATATCTTTAAAATGTATGTTCTACAGTGTATTAATATAATTTTCACAAATATACATATATCTTCAGTTAAAAAATAGAAAGCTGTCAATAGAATAAGATTTTATGTTGATTTTGTTTTGTTTCATCTTTTTTTAGCACACCAAATTGCTGATAATTATTCAGTACATTGCTGAAATAGAGACATTGTATACAATATAATAAGATTCAACTATTTACTTGCAACAGGAAATTTCCGTTAAATTCTTTGTTCCTCTTGGAGAATTTATGTGGGCAAAGTTTTCAAAACAAAACTATATGAAAATCTGTACTTTATTCAGTGGACTGCATTAAAGTACATTTCTGCCAAGAGTAAAGCCCAATACTGAAAAATTAACAACCTTTTTCCACTTGGATGATTGTATTGAAGTACAGGGAACAAATATGTTGGATAGATTTCTCACTCAAAATGAATGTTGGTTTCCTTGATGGTCCCATTTTAGAATAATGAGAAATCCGAAAATTGTCTTTCAAAGAAAAATATAAATCAATTGTCACAATTGACTTATTCACAATTCACAAGTTAACTGGAACAAATACTATTGCGACCTTAGGAAAAGAAGAAGCATACCTCAAAACAAACAACCATGAGACACTTTGTTGAGGAAGACTTTACATTCTGTTCAGCAAAAACCATGGACAGAGAAGAGCAAAACACTCCCTTTTCATCTCGCCAGCCTTCTATTTTAAAAGAAGCAGAGGTGGACAGAAAGAGGGAAATATGGCCAGAATTCTCAGGAGAAAGCCATGCCCACACAGCGATCTCATTGGCTATCTCCAGATTGACAGGTTAGACTCCACCCTTATGCTCCCAATCCTGAAATTGACACCAGATAATTAACTGCCACAGACAATGTGTTGGGTTTGGATTTTGAGGACCATTATTATATTGGATGACATTATTGCAGACATTTTTTTCCATGTCATTGTAGTAGTTATGTAATCATGTGTCAATTTGCGTATTAAGAATGTAGGGGTGGAGTGTAGCCTGTCAATCAGATCATAGCCAATGAGGCTTCTGTGTGGACAGGGCCTTCTCCTGAGAATTCAGAGGACTCTGCTGGCATTTCCTCCTTGAGGGCATGAGAGGCTCTCTCTCACTACAGCACTCCCTGTGAGTGGTAGCAGCTGACAAGCCACCTGGCCCCAACCTGATGCAGCCCTGGGAGAAGCCAGGCAGAGACCTCTGCCAGGGCTGAGATGTTTAAAATGCCACTGGATCCAAAGACTTTCTACTCACTGGCCTGTGATTGTCCTGCATTCAACATCATTGTATGTGTTTCCTGAGTCTCAAGAGGACTTTATAGACTGATACTAGACATATGGCTAATATCAGATTTAGGAACTTAATCTGGCTAGGATAATTTCTCAAAATTTAATTGCTCTTGTATATAAGCTTCTTTCTTATGCACATATATATGTCTATGAATTTGTTTCTCTAGTCTACCCAGATTAACACAGTCATTGAATCTTTGGGATAAAACTTCTAATACTAAATCATATAATTATCTGTTTTGACCCATTAAATTTTCATGATCTTATATTGGGAGGTAGATTTCCAGGCCTTTTTTCCTCATATAGAGGCTCCCACGAAGTGCCCTTCTTGAGTGGCAGAGCTTGTATTTGAAGTTTTAGTCACATAGCTTCAAGCATCATAGCAGTATGTAAGCCACCAAGGTACGACAAACCGACAGATGAGTGATGGATTTTGAAGTTAAGAGTAAGTAAATGCACAGGTCACTTGTCTTCCTTAAATGTTCGTTTGAGTTATATAAACACAGATTTTCATTAAATGGCTTTTCATAATTTTCACTATGTTTACTATTCTGTGCTTTTTATTTCTAATATCATCTGTGTTTCTCCTGCTGTTTGTTAACCTAATTATGATACTATACAATTGGTCTAACATAAAATTCATTTTGCATCCATTAGTGCTCATAAAACTCAGCTCCTCTTTTTTTCTTTTTCTTAATTCTAATGGCAAATTCATTATATGGGAAGTGATTGTTTAGACCTAAAAGAATTCATTCTCGTGAAGGATAAAAAAATTATGAAATTGTCCAAACAGCCCATGCAGTAATTGAACATGAGAACAGTGTTCAATTACTTTTCATTTTTAAATTAAAAAAAAACATATTAAGCTCTTATTCTATTGGGGAAAATGTCAGGTGTTTGGGGGCACAGCAGTAAGCATGACACATCCTCCTTTTTCATGGAACTTCTTTCACAAATGTGTGGGACAGTAGAGATGCATACATAACACTGTAGTATGGTGGTACTTTAAAAGGAGAAGTATACTATTTTAAAGTTAAAGGAAGGATAATTTGAGTGAGGGTTAAAGAATGATAGACACAGGTATGTGAAGATTTTTGTTGTTGTTGTTGACTCATTTATCTTATTAGCTAAACTTTCCAGTGCACATTCAGAGCACCCTTAGCACCTAACATTATCCAAACACTTAATAATTCTCCGGATCACTGCAATGACCTCCTTATTCACCCATGCCCCTTCTTCGATCCTTAGTGAACATTTAATGGCCAGAAGGGATTTTGTAAAAGATAGGTCAGACCCTCTTAGAAACCTTGCTGAAATCATTTCATGTGAGGTTCAAGGTCACTTGGATAGTTTTCTACAGCTCTGCATTTCAAGAGCCACTCCCTGCCTATGTGACTCTGGCTTCTTTTTACCTGTCTCGAGCCTTGTGTTCAAATTAGATCCCTTACTAAACCTGAACCATACATAATGTCCCACTGCCTCAGGCTAGGACTGTCAACTATAGCCTGAGGCATTCTTTTAGATATTTCTTTCACCCCCTTCGAAATTCTTGTTTGCATATCTTCTTAATAAGGTTCTCCTCTCCACTCTGAAAAGTGAAAATTACTCCATGAAAAAAAATATCTATTTACCTCTAGCTTTTTTCTCCCCAACACTTGCTAGCATGCAATATGATTAGCTTATTTTTTTGTTTATTACTGGTATTTGCCTTACAAATAAACCCTGAAAGAAAGAATTTCCACCTTTTTTTTTAATTGTCAAAACCCTTGAGTACAGAAACATGGCAGGAGATCAACAAATATTTATTGTAGGAAATAATGAGTGGAATCTGAACATATCCATCAGCATTAGATGCAATTTCTGATTTGAATATTTGTTAATTAAGTGCCATCAGGAGAAATGGGAAAATTTTATATTGATAATTATTTGAATTTAAAGATTCATAATTACTTACTGGGGAACTTTTAAGAGAGCACAAAAAGAAGAAGAAAGATGACCCCTGAAATGAAAGCCACCAATATAAAGTGACATGAGATTAAGTGAATGATTCAGAGATCTCCTGTGAACTGCCCAGATGACCACATTGTGCTCCCAGTTTAGCCATGGCATTAGGATGTGTGATTGTCATAAACAGCTTTTAGTGCACTTGATGGATAATTATTTGACCTTATGCTGCCTGTTGCATTTCAAACTGACTTTGATGAACTGTAGTCACTGTCTGTTATAAAATAGAAAACTCTTCAGCTGGAGTTTATCTTTGCCAAAATACATAGTGCTAATCTTTTAAAAATATATCTTTCAAAGGGAAAGTATTCTCCTACAAATGGTCTTAGGAAATAGTGAATTATTAGACTTAGCCAATTATAATCAATTATCTAAAATGTTTTGTTTTGTTTGCTTTTTAAAAAGCCCTCACATTGCAGAAGAAAAATTAAGGTTTGAAAAATCTCCTGTTTAAAAAGGTGACAAGTCTAGCTGCAATCAAGCCAATTCTAACATTTGACAGATGATCTTCATCAGGTTTTCAATAACTGGGTTTTTTATTTTTTCAGCAGTGTATTGCCAGACTTTTCTTGTCAGAAAAAATTCTCAGCAATCTAGAATATCAGCAACCAATGTTGATTGTAGAAAGTGACCCAACCCTTAGCACCAAGGAAAGTGAAGCCACCACATAATAATGACAGCTGCAATTTAATCAATGCTGAGTACGAGGTTGATGAGCCCTGGTGATGCAGTCGTTATGCACTGGGTTGTGATCTGCATGGTCAGCAGTTCAAAACCACCGGCAGCAGCATGCGAGAACAACTGGGCTTTCTGCTCCTGTAAGCTCGTCCTGTGTCAGAAAGCTCAGGGGATCTCTAAGAGCCAGCATTGACTCGATGGCAGTGAGTTTTTCTGAGCTAGATGGCAGCTTTGGCTACCTAGAACCACTCATATGCATAAGAAAGAAATTCATTTAAAGAATAGATGTATACCAAGACAGTAGCCTACACAGCCACTGGGTGGGCAAACCCTGTGCAACTCGAGTCTGAGATTTAGGTGCTTGCTGGAGAGACCTGATCAACTTAAGCAACTGCTGACAGTTGAACGAAGAGTATGAAGCCAGCAGGTGGAGACAGATATGAGTGTATCCTAGGCAGAGAAGAGGCGGGCCTCCCATAGCTCCCAAGGGTAGGCAGGCCACATGATGTCCACTAGCCTAAGACCCTCGAAGCCAGAATCAGGATCCAAGCCAGGAGGAAGGGAAGAGAGGAGGACTGGAAATTCTTTATAGATGTGAAATAGGTTATACTCCCAAGGTCATCAGACTGTGACATGAACTTTATATGTAAACGCCTTCCTGCCACACTGCTGAGGATGCTGGTCTGGACACAGAGGCTAAGTCTGGACACAGAGGCTAAGATCAAGGTCATCTTCTACGCATGTTCTTTGTAGGCATTGCCTCTTGCCCTTCTCAAAACAACCCAATGAAGTTAGTGCTGCTCTTCACCAAAGAAGTAAGCATCCATCGGAAGATGAAGTCATTCACCCAGGATTATAAATTTGATTTTGTATTTAAAATGATATTCACATCAGGTGATCAGTCAAAAGACATGCTATGAATGCTTAGCACACTGCCTCTGAGGAAGAATGTCCAATTGAAACATTTATCTAAAATATATGAAATTTAAAAATATATTTGCACATTGAAAGTGCATTACCTTGTAGAAAGAACCTGTCATATGCTTGCCTTTTGTTGAGAATCTATAGTGATTATGCAAAATTACTGAATATCATTTGCCTCTAGGATGAATTTTTGAAATACTTTTGTTGGGATGTAATTTATATATTATGCATTTCCATAGTTCATATTATGAAGTTATATAAGCACCAATACAAAGTTCTAGAAAATTTTCTTCCTTCTTGTATTCATTATGTGCTCCATATTTCCCTCTAGCCTCTTCCCCTTGACCCCTTATTCCCCAATACCCATGTCCCAGTAAGCCAGTCCACCAGTGACCGTCTCTATAGATTTGCCTATCCTGGAGTTTATATACTGGAAAACATACAAAGTAAAAACAAAACAGAAAATAGAAACAAAGTAAACAAAAATCAACAATATTATTAAAAATCAACAATATTATTAAAGTAAACTGGGGGGGGGGGAAGAACAGTGATCAAGAAAGAAACAGGAAAGATTAAAATCTGGAACAAATTTAAAATGGGTCAAAAGAGAGCACAAAGGATCAGCTATCACATTTTAACCTAATTACATCTGCCATTCTCCATAGCAAGATTATTTGCATCCCTCGACTCGGTCAGAGAGAACTCACTAGTGGTTTAATTGATGTAGGGATCTACAAATGGCTTTGGGGCTTCTACTAACATCCATAGCCTTCTGCATATTGGGTGTGTGCAATTTAAGCTCCAATACCATTCATTTTTGTATTAATATTTTATTATTTATCACCCTTCTATCACATTGGCATGGTGTACTTCTTCTATGTAATCTTAGTTGATGCCACACTTAGATATCTGCTTATTTGAACACAGGTCTTTAAGAATCAAGAATCTTTTTTTTTTTTTTTTAACAAGAGGCACCATCTGCTTTCTTCCCCACATTGTGCTGTAGCACCCAGGATATGAATGTCTTATACTTCTAAATTCATAGCAAAAGTAGCAAGAATTTATTAACTAGCATGGGGTGGTGATGAAACTATATTATATTCATATTGGATGTATCATTGATTGAGTTTTTAAATATTTCTAAAGCACTGAGTCAGGTCATCCAGGACAGGACAAAAAATAAAAGCTGCAATTTTATGGTAAAGTATCTTCTTTCTACTAATGTTCTGTGGCTCTATTTTTGAGATTCTTTCATCCCAAAGATGAACCCTGGTGCCATAATGGTTATATATTTAACTTCTAACCACAAGGTCATTAGTTTGAAATTACTGGTCACACTGTGGGAGAAAGCTCAAGCTTTTGATTCCTGTAAAGAGGTACTAACTTAAAAACCCACAGGGGCAGATCTACCTGGTCGTATAGGGTCACTGTCATCCAAAATAGACATGAAGGCAGTGAGTTTGATTTTTACAAAGAAGTAGATTTTTTGCATCCACAGCAAAAACTTTTGTGGGTGTATCTGCAAGATGGAAAAATAGTACTTTCTATACATTTGGAAAGTATTTTATAAACAGATTATTTAACCTTCAAAGAGTACATTGCAATGGATGTATCTATAATTTCAAATATAAAACCAAATCAGATACTCACAAGAACCAAGTAAGTACCATTGATTAGTGGAGAAGTTATCCTGTTGAGAGTATAAGACATATGCCATAGATAGAGTGCCATTAGGACACTTTTCGTAGGCTAAATTGGTTAATACTTACATGGCAATAATGATTTTGTCTCCCCTCGCTGTTCGTATCATCTGTACCTGTGTCCGTGTATGTGTGTGTGCTTGTTGCAGGGAAGGTCAGCAGTCGCCTGAACAGTGGCAGAAGATGTACGGCAGGTGCTCGGGGAATGAAGTGTACCACATTGTTTTGGAAGAAAGCTCATTTTTTGCTGAGTACGAAGGAAAGAGTTTTACATATGCCTCTTTTCATGCACACAAAAAGTATGTTTCTGCTTTAAAAGTGGCCTTAAATTGTGACTCACCCACACTTGTATAACTGCAATCCATTCTGTGCCCACAGATTGCCAGTGTTCTGGGTTAGTGACATAGTTAATACAATAGTTGAGCTCTGACCTTTATTTTTTCTAAAACAAATTAAGATGATCAGATGTAAACTGCAATACAGTCAGACTATGTGTACTTTAGCAGTTTTTTAACTATCGTTTTTTTTTAAATTATTAAAAATTCACTTGCATATGAAAACTAATCCAATAAATGTTAAAACTTTAACCATGTAATCATATTTTAAAAGATGTATACAAAACTGATGATTTTATGATTGCATGTGCTTTGCTTAGAAAGATAGGTTAAATGTAAAAAAGAAGAAAAGAAAAAGACACTATCCATTGCCATTGAGTCTCTTCTGAATTAGAGACCAAGTTCAAAGCTGTAAAACGTGACAGCAGTAGACAGCCACGTCTCACCCGTGTGTCTAGTGAGTTCCAAACGATGGTCTCAGAGTTAGCAGCTGAGCACTCACCCACTGTGCCAAAATGGCTTCCTGAAAAATTATTGACGGTACCTTCCAATTCAAACACGAAGCATGATTTCTTCCTTTTTAAAGGAGGAGTCCTGGTGGCATAGGGTTGATGTGTTTGGATCCAAACTGCAAATGGAGCAATTCAAAACCACTAGTCCATCTGTACAAAGATGGGGCTTTTTACTCTGGTAAACAGGTACAGTCTAGAAAACGCACCCGGGCAGCTCTTTCTAACCTTTCCTATAGGGAAGTAGCCAGAATCAATTTGATGACCATGAGCTTGGTGTTGAGTTTGAAAAGAGAAAGCAGTATTAACTGAAAATGCATATTTATCAGGAGTAATATTTTATTGCATTACAAATAAATGTCACCACATCATAGCATATTCTTTTTCTATTTAGTATATATACCTGCCTCTTTAATTTTTTTAAAATTTTAAGTCTTATTGACATATGATTCAGATATCATACTGTTCAATAGTTTAGACATAATAAAAGGAATTGTGCCATCATCACCCCAGCCATTTTTAGGACTGTTTCATCTTTCTTAGTCTCATTATGATTAACTCCCCTTTTCCTCTAACTTCCCATGCCATAATCCCACAAAACTACTAATCTAGTTACTTCCTTGATAGATTTACCTATTTTGGATTTCACACAAAGCAATAAAGCATCAAAAAAGAAAAAACAAAAGAGAAACCTCTCAAAAAAATAGAAAATAATAAAAACCAGAACAAATTAAAAATGGATTAAAAGTGAGAACAAATGATAATGTGTTCAATCTTAACATAACTACATGTTCAACAAGACACATTTCAAAGCACTCTATGTTATAGCAAGGCTAATATTCCCAGACCTGATCCATGGGAGAGGGGATGCACCAGAGGGTTAATCCATACACAGCACCCTGCAAATGGGTTTGGGGCTTTCACTGCCATCCTTCTAGAAATTGGGTGCTGAAAATTTAAGTTCTCATACTTTCTCTTAAGTTTTAGATTTTATTATTTACAGTCCTTGGGTCATTCAAGCTTGGGTGCTTCTTGCTTAAAATAAGATAATTGCTTCTTTTAAGACAAGTCTTTAGAACTCTCGATACTGTTCTTTCTGATAGCCAGGCTCCTCTGATTTCTTCATCACACTTTGATATGGCCCCCATATCTTCAGAGATCTTTTCATGAGGGCAAATATCCAGAGCAGTGGTATTTTTTGTGGTGTGTGTGTGTGTGTGTGTGTGTGTGTGTGTGTGGACATCACTGCCCTCTGGTAGTCATGGGCACTCCCCAGTGCCGCTCCTGAGAGCCACCGCTGGATTTGAACCGCCAAACCCGCAGGCTGCAGTTCCGCACTAAACCAGTTATGCCACCGGGGCTCAGTCCAAGCAGTGATATTTTTATGATGGCCACATCATAAGAATGAACTGTTCTTAGATTACCATAGCATTTTAATTTTAATGTAATTGTCTTCATGGGTTTACTTTCTATGTTTGAAAATATTTAAGTTTCTCATTTGTACTTTTATATTATAAGCTATTGGAAAAAGGAATATTGGAATAAAAATAATGAGGACAAATAAGTGCTTAATACATTGTCTAAAACAATATATGTAGCAAAAATTTTAAATAACAGCTGCTATACTCAGTGTTACTTTTCTTAATTTATCTACATACTTGTTAAGGATATTGTAATTACCAATCAGAATGAACTAAATAGAGAGTATACTTAAATTCAGGTGTCCTTATTAGGATTTAAGTACATTTATTTCCTTCCTTAAGACCAATGGTTGTTTTTTTTCTGACAAAAGTAAGAAATGCTTTATATGCTGTCTGTACTTGGTGCACATGCGTGCACGCATGCACGCATGTGCACACACACACATACACACTTAAACAGGTAAGATTTCGTATTGGATTCAATATGCCAAGTGCAAGTAGATAAAGTAATAGAAAAACAACATTATTTTGCTATATGTCATGCTCTGTGATAGTTTCTATTTCATTTAAAAAATTGGTAATTGGAAGTCAATTTGATTTCATGACCCACTAAATGGTTCTTTTCCAATAAAATCTTAAAATCCTTTTAAGCTTAAGAATATACTGATTTTACATTTCAATTTCCTGTTATATAAAGTTCTATTTATTTTCATTCATTCCTAATTAGAAAAGAAAATTTGCCATATGAGAAAACTTAGACTCGCTTTTTTTTTTTTCAATTAAGGTTTGGTGTCTGTTTGATTGGTGTTAGGAGGGAAGATAACAAAAACATTTTGCTGAATCCAGGTCCGCGATATATTATGAATGCTTCAGACATATGCTTTTATATTAATATTACCAAAGAAGAAAATTCAGCATTTAAAAACCAAGACCAGAAGAGAAAAAGCAATGTATCAAGGTCATTTTATCATGGGCCTTCCAGATTACCTGTACATAGTATAATTGCCAGTATGGGTAAGTATAAACAAGGTGACAAGTACCATTAGATCATTTCTAAGATAAAATTAGTGTGTGTACATATATATACATATGTATATAACAATTCATATGTTAAAATGTTTGAGTAAAATTTAAAATGTACAAGTGCTGATTGCAAATTAGATATAATTAGGTTCATAGATCTATTTTTTCTAGGTTCATAATCAAGGAGAATATTAAGATCATGCAGCCAATAATTATTTCCCATTTCTGAATATCACTTTCAGCATTTATATATCTTTCTTGTTCAGTCTCTAGTCTACTATCAACAAAACCAAACCCCAAAATCATAGTCACCCAGTAGATTCGGACTCACAAAAACCCTATGGAAGGATTCTGAGACTGGCCGTCTTTTAGAAGTGCCCCTGATCTTCCTCTGACGGAGCAGCTCGCAGCTTAACAGCCCAGCAAAGACACTCCTCTTTAGTCTACACTCAAAACTCTTCTTCTATTACCCATCGCTCTCTTACCCTTGAGCTAAATTTCTATGACACCGCAAAGAAAAATAAATAGAATTTGTCAGGTTTTCCTTAAAATGTCACCACTAAACCGCCTACAAAGCAACAGCCGGACAATAATTCTTTTCGCGCTGTCTCTTAACTGGATGCTTTGATTCCTCCTTCTTACACATTTTCATTTTGGTTTGCTTGGGTTCTCTGTTTTTCGTCACTGCTGACTTCTGCCTGTAACATGTTGAAATCTCTCACTTTTCTCTCATATCTCTATAGCAACGTGCAGTAGGACACGCAGTCTGGCACGTGCAGCCCTGCCACTGCAGCTCCCCTGCTCGAGGTCCTTCCAGTCTGGACCTCACTGAGCGCAGTCGACAGCCCCACAGCCTATAGCAGTATTGATCCTGTCCTGGAAGCACTCTCTCCTCTTTTGTCTGCATCACTTACATTCATTCCCCCTCAGCAGTAATATTTGCTCTCCTTATTCTATTGTCCTTTAATAACTGATGAGTCCCTTTCCTCTTTTGCTAAACAACTTCATTTTCTCTTCAACAATAGATTCAACTGCCTACTGGTCATTGCTATTTGGATGGCTTACAGGAAAAACCAACTCAGTAGTTATAAAATGAACTAGTCGCCCTTTCCTCATTAGAAACCATTTCCTTCTCCTTTTTCCACGTTTCATTTTTCAAAAACAGATGGCACCATTATCTCTTTATTTATCATTCATGAAAGTCACAGCCTAAACTTTTCACCATGCTTCGCCACACATACCTCATAATTTCCCCAGTTCAGTTCAGTCTGTTACCTAAATAGTTCCTGAAGCTGCTTATTTCTTGCCATGACCTCTAAAACTGTCACAGTTTGTCCCTGTGTCTTCCTCCTTCTGAATTTCAGTATCAACCTCCAATCTAACTAAAGTGACCAGATTTTAAGCGGGACACCATTGACTGGGGCTGGGGTGGGGGTTCTTGATTACGAATTTGGTCTATTTGGAGCAACAAAAATTTTCATAGAACACAAAAATAGTATTGTAATATATTTTAATTTTAAGATGCTGCAGGACTTGGTTAAATTGTTAGAAAGCGGGGCGTCTGCTCACCTTCATCTCACCCCATTCCGGTAAGCTTGTTGCCTCACTCTATTCTTACCCAATAACTAGAGTAACATAAGCATAATCTTGGTAATGTCAGTCTCCTGAATCAACAAAACTACAAAACAGGCCCACTGCCCCTGTGTGGATTCTAATTCATTGTGCGCCAAATGGCAAGTGAAAACTGGTTCTGTGGTTTCCAGGGCTGTCGGGCATTCAATAGTAACCTGCCACAGCATTCTTCTGTGACTCCCGACTGTCTATTTTTTTTTAAGTTAGCAGCCCAGTGCAAAGGTACTGTACTGTAGGGAGAAATGCTACTCTTTAATATATTATGATCTTTAAGCAGCTATCCAATAGCTGCCATTTGCGTGAGGCAGCACTAGTTTGATATTGTTGTTGCTGCTGTTGTTAAGACCCAGTGCTTACACCTTGTTCTCATGTGGTTTTTAAGCTCAGTAGATCAGTTACATGGTTCTTTAATTTTAAAGTGTGTTATTAATGACTCTGTCACTTTTTTAGCTCTCTCGTTTAGCAAACCCCTGCAGCTAATCTCCTGAGTTCCAATCACATATTTTCACATACATATGTAAATATACATTAAAAAATTTAGCTTGCAAGCATTAACTCATTGTTTCCTTCTACAGGAATCCTCCATTGACCCCCAAATTTCTAAGCAAGTCTAAATTCTTTATATCTCAATCTAAATATCACTTCCTTCAAGATACACAAGGGTAAGTCAGAAAGTATTGCTACTGGAGTTCCAGTTCGTACACACACACACACATACACACAGAGATTATTTCAGCCCAAATATGCTTAAGCAGTCTCTGAAATCAGTGACTAGCTCCAGAAAGGTACCCTCAGTAACACACATAGTTTAGTTTTGATAGGCTGCCTCAAAAAATTGATATTTTTTGTGCCATGGGTAAAAATTATTTTGAGGTCAGAACTAGTAAAAAAAATTGAACAATACTCAAGTAGAAATCTTCTCAAATAATTGAACCCATGCAGCAAGTTTTCAGGCATGTTGTCCCACATAAAACAACAGCTTTTAGATGAATCAAGTGTTACTAGGAAGACCTGACTGAAGAGCCAAGAAAAGGAAAAGCGTCCACTGCAGAAGAAACTGAGTGCAGTCAGACGCTGGTTCGATGCCTCCCTCACTGCCATCACAGCTCCCCTCTAGCACAGAGCAGGACTGCTTGTGGAGGTGCAAGACGAACTCTTTACAGGAGAAGAAAGTCTTGAACTTCTCCCAAGGAGAAGTTGGTGGTTTCAAACTGTGAACCTTGTTATTGCAGTGAAGGTATGTTATGGAACAAATCATAACTAAAACCAACTCTTCTTTACCCATATGACCCAGAGTGCAAAGCCCTATGAAAAGAGTAGCTTTTTAGATGAACTTCTAGATCATTACACTCGAGGCAGAGAGGTCAACAGAGAAGGTTTTGAAAACTCTTGGGATTCTCAAGGGGTAATTATAATACATTTCCTCCAAAGGTCCAATAAAATCACAGAGCTTATTATGACGATGTGTTAAGAAAAATTGGAATTGTATTGGTGATGAAAACACCAATAAATCATTACCAAGAAACCCCCCTCTTATGTCAGCGTATCTGCTCATTCTCCATAAGTTATAAGAGACAAAGGATTCCTATGAGAGTTTTATTGAGAAACCTCACTCCATTCACCCATCAGTCCTGATCTTGCTTCTTCAGGCCCCTGTTGTTCTTCCAAAAACTCAGAATATTTAGAAGGATTATGATTAAGTTTCTTGAGGATGTTTACAAAAGGACAAAATTCTTCAGGAAGGGTTAAAGGGAAGAAAATACCTTATTCAAAAATACATGTAGCTAGATAGAAATTATGTTAAGAAAAAATAGATTTAACATTTTTTATATTTTTAAATAAAGTTTTCTATGATTTTGTAGCAATACTTTTTTACTTACCCTCAATATTTCATAACCACTTACCCTCAATATTTCATAACCATATTTAGACTTTGTTAGATAAATCTATTTGTCATTGACATAGAAGAATACTTCAGAAAGCTCACAGAAAAATTGAATGAGAATAATGAACTTTGCCCAAAATTTGTGAAACTTCTCTCATACAATGTATCTTTCATGGTAGCCCTTTCTATCCTTTTTTTATTTTTTATTTTCAGAATTAATTATTTAATCCCTAATATGTTCTCTTTCTGTGGAGAATATCAAGATCATCATTCATGAAGAAAGCAAAAGGTCACTAAAAAGGCAAGAAAAAACAGATCAAAGTGATGTCAGAAAAGACCATGAAATTCACTTTTAATTGTAGAGTAGCTGAAGCAAATAGAAGAAAGGATGAAGTCAAGGAGCTGAATAGAAAATTTCAAAGGGCATCTAACTCAAGAAGACAAAGAAAAATGAAATATGCAAGGAACTAGGTTAGAGAAACGAAAGGGAAGGACCTCCTAAGCATATATGAAACAGGAAGAACTCAAAGACAAAATGTATGCCTTGAGTTATGGGTAGACAAGAGAAATCCATAGAAATTCATGTGTATAAGAAAGTTTAATATAAAAGGTAAATGTATATTAAGAAAGCATCCCAACCCAGTCTAACCCAAGCCCGTAAGTCTGATATTAGCCCATATAGCCAATAACACACACAATGACCAAAGGAAGGACAGTCACAGTGGGTAGAAGTTCTTTGGATCCAGTATTGGGAGGGGTCTCCGTGTGGCTTCTCCAGTTAAGGGCTTTAGCATAGTTTATGTGTCTTGCAGTAGACTGTTTCACGAGGAGTGAATTAAGAGAAAATGTGTCTGCAACCTCCAAGGAAGAAATACTGGAGTATCCCAGAATCCTCAGGAGAAGGAAAGTCAAGTCCATACAGAGGCCTCATTGGCTATGACTCAATTGACAGACAAGACTCTTAATCTTCTCAAGTCTCAAATTGACACCAGATTAGATAACTACCAAAAGTTGTAATTTGTAAAGATTCTATAAACCAAATAGTGAATGATGCAGGAAATATCAAGAGAAGATGGGAAAATATAGAGTTGCTGTTTATCCCCTAAACAAAAACAAAAACAACTAGTTTACATTCCATTTCAGGAGATAACACGTGAACAAAAAACAATAATACTGAAGGAAGAAATTCAAACTGCACAGAGTGCAGTAGCCAAAAACCAAGGTTTCAAGAATTGATGGAATGCCCATTAAGATGCTTCAGAAAGCGAAAGAAACCCTGGAATTATTTACTCATCTACGCCAAGAAATTTGGAAGACAACTTCTTGGCCACCTGCCTGAAGAATGCATATCAATGCCCATTTCAAAGAAAGGTGAGGCAACAGAATGCTCCAACTATAAAAATCACATCATTGATACCTCACACAAGTAACATTTTGCTTAAACAATCCCAAAGTGTATTGATATCTTACACAAATCCCGTCTTGCTTAAACAATCCAAAAATGGTTGCAGCAGTACATTGACAGGTTATGGTCGGAAATTCAGACTGGATTCAAATGAGGACATGGAACAAGGGACATCAGCTGATCTTGATTGAAAGCGAAGAATACCAGAAAGAAACTTACTTGTGTTTCATTAACAGTGTAAAGGCATCCAATTGTATACCCATCGTGATGTGAAATTTGGACATTGAATATGGGCGACCGGGGAAGAATAGATACATTTGATTTATGGTGGCTGAGAAGAATATTGAAAGTCCCAAGGACTGCTAAAAGAACAAATCTATCTCTATTGGAAAAAGCAGGACCAGCGTGCTCTTTGGAGGTGTGATGGCAAGACATCTCTTTACATACTTTGAAAATCTTGTCAGGAAAATCCAGTGCCTGGAAAAGGTTATCATGTTTGGGAAAGTAGAGGGGTGGTGAAAGAGAAGGGCCTCTCAACCAGATGAATTAACACAATGGTCCAGGCACACAAATAATTGGAGGTTGTTACAGGACCGTGCAGGTTTTGTTCTGCTGTACAAAGGGTCACTATTGGTCAAGGTTGGCTGGATGGCATCTTACCAACAGCAGCAGCAACATGTTCTAGAAATACTTAGTAGAATATTTGAATACACAAACAAAGACCCCTTCCTTTACTGAGCATGTTTTCTTTCAGTGGGGAGACAGGCAATGAAAACATACAATGAGTGAATAAATAATTTGATATGTTAAATCGATGGCGAAAACTTGGAGGGGAAAGAAAGAGATCAAAAACAGGGCCACTGGTAGGGATTGTGAATTCTGGATTTGAATTTAAATGAAGTATTTGAGAGACCTCACTGACATTCTCAGATATGCAAGCGAGGGAATGAGCCCCGTGGATTTCTGGAGGAAATTCTGAATTGTGAGCCTGCCTGACATCCTCCAGGAATGGTGGGTGACCCCTGTGTTCAAATATAGTGATGAGTGCTATACTTAGTAGATGATGTGGACCAAGACGTGAAAAGGAAGAAGTTCCAGTAGGACTCTGGAGATCAATGTAAGGATTGTGCTTTTTAACCGAAACTGTAGTGCCGAGTCATTTCGGAAGGATGGTGCGTCTGCGTGGGTCAGACTAGAAATGCACCTCAGAGGGGCTTGGAGGCTCTGTGACCTTTTAGAAGCAGACTGTCAGCCCTTCTTCCAGGTAGCTTCTGGGTGAGTTTGACCCTGAATTTTGAGGTAGTAGTTGAATGTTAAACTATTCCTGCCACCCAGAAAGTCCTAAGTAGTAAATTGCCTTATGCTATTTGCGCCTCTCTCTCTGCTATTCTCATGCTGTGACCCTTTTTGTCTTTCAGTAGAAAATCAAATGGTATAGCTTCCAATTTTGTCTTCTCTGTCCATCAAATGAATTTTCTTTTACTGCTATCCTTAAACACCATTCACTATCATCTCATTGTGTTTTGTTTTCTGCATGGTATTTGTCATTATCTAAAATGTTATCCAATTGTTTACTTCGTTATTTTAAATATAAACCTTAACATGTATAAAAACATTTTCATTCTTATTCCTTGCAAGTGACTAAAACACTGCCTGCCACATAAAGGTACTCAATAAATTTTTGTGAGATGAGGGAATAAATATAAAAGGTCAATTGCTGTGATACATAGAGTGGTTACAAATCAGTCAAAAAGAAAATATCTCAGTTGCATAAAGTGGAAAAGGATATAAAGAAAAGTCAACAAAAGAAAAATAGCTACATTTTTTCTTAATTTTAAGGCAATAATAATAGAAATGATGTATACTTTGTTAATTGCAATTTTTAATTCTTTAAGATTTTCCATACCATGTAATTTGTGTTATGTCGTTAACTAAAAAAAGCAATACTCATGATATACAGGTAGACTGCTATAATTAGAGAAGAGGTGCCCGGTAGCATAGTGGTTATGTTGGCCTATATGATCCTCATCATCAGCTGTTCAAATCATTAGCAGCTCCGTGGAACAAAGGCTGAGCTTTCTACCCTGCAAATACTTATGGTCTCTGAAACCCAGAGGGAGGTCACTAGGAGCCAGCATTGAGTCAATGGCAGCGAGTTTGGGGTACTTTAAGTAATTAGAAGAAATAATTAACCTTTGAACTAAAAGCCACAGAAAATATGTTTGTAATGATATTGATGATATTTTATTTCATTTTGATTAATAAATTATCAATCTATAATATGGATGGCAAATGCTTTGATGAACTTTCATGCTTTTTTGTTGTAGGCACTGTGGCTATAGACCTGCAAGACACGAGCTGTAGATCTGGAAGTGGCCCTACTTTATCTCTTCCTGCCGAGGGCGGCAAAGAAGCCAGAAGACCTAGCATTGCTCCTGTGTTAGAGGTTGCAGATACATCGTCCATTCAAACCTGTGATCTTCTTAGTGACCAGTCAGAAGATGAAACAACACCAGATGAAGACGTATCCTCAAACTTAGAGTATGTTCACTTACTCCAAGCTGTAAGATTCACTTAGATCGGGGCATGGGGTGTTGAGGACCTCATTTTCCAAAATCCTAAGATCATCCATATGTACTTTTAGTAAAATATCAGCTTTCCCTTAGTATAAGTTTCATTACGATAATTCTATGCTCTGTATTTTAAATTAAATTGTACTTCCCACCTTTAATTTATTTTGTTCTAATTTTATATGGTCATTAAATTTAATGTCATATGAACACACTCTTCTTCATAAAGCTGCCTTTGCTTATTTCAAATTTGTGGTTTGAATTTCCATAGAACAAAGTATCCTCTCCCTTTTATAAGCTTCTCTAATGACAATCAATCTGTGTAGTTCAAAGTAATCACCATTTTTTTGGCACCAGGATTTGAACACATGTCTTATTCTGCATCCTATTTTACTTGTTGAGAGAGGAAAGCAGTGATCCACACGCTGAATGTGAAGTTTGAAAGGCTTTGCACAAACCTGCTCCATCATATACTGATTTCATGCAAGTAACTTCGAACAAATAAACTTGCCCACAATTACTCTTTCAGTAAACTGGGAGTCATTGCCACCTCATAGTGTTATTTTGAAGATTAATCATTACAATGGTCAATTATTTTTTAGTATGGTCAATACTTACAGGATCTATATTAAGTATTGCTACTATTAATCATGCCTGTAGTGGTGACAGTAACATCATGTCTCAGCATGTTTCATAGTAAATAATCAATTAATGTTGAGTTGAACTAAAATGAGCTCCCAATCATTGATATGTGAAAAGATTACTCTATTTTATACTCCACACATTGTTCTCATGTATTACAAGGATATTTGAAGTTCCCACAAAACAGACTCTCCAAAATTATATTTTTATCCTTGCATTTTTTATTAAATTCATAGTGGTTTCAGTTTCACAAATATATTTGTGGAATCCAGGATAATAGGAAGAAGTTATAGTAGTTCTAGTAGTTCAGTATCTTCCTGAGAACAGATATTATAGAATGTGTTTGCTCTTAAATTGTTTTATGTGCAACTATGAAAAGAACTGATATTCGGAAAGTTTTACTTCTTGAAAATTTAGAGTGACCTTGAAGTAATACTGAATAATACCAATTTTCAGATTTGTAAAATATGCTATATTTTACCCTCTGAGCTATATTATCTGAAATGTACTTACTACTCAGCTTGCAGCTGTCCTTGATTTGGGTTAAACTCAAGAGTTTTCATATAGGACAAAGGAATTACTCTTCTACTATACTTTCATTTATCCTGACACTTTTTTTTCTTTTCATTTGGGAAATTATAAAGCCAAAATTATTAGATGGATATTTATATAAATAAACAAAGTGAATGTCCTTCATAATTTCTAAGCAAAACCTGTTCTTGGTGGAAACTTAGCTGAATGATTAATTCAAGCATTTGCTATCTGATATTGATTATGGCTAATGTATATTGATGCAGTGAAGAATAAGTGTGCTTTGCTTTATGTGAGTTCTACAAAAATTAATTTGACTCTTACAAATATATTCAAACCATAAGGTGGCAGTTTTTGTTTGTTTTTCCCTTGGAAGGGCAAGAAGTTTCAAGGACCATCTGGTCACTATTGCAACTAACAAATTGTGATGTAACACAAAACAGTCACAGATGAATTGTAAATGAGTGACAATTGTCCTCCAATATCACTCCTTTATGCATACTAGAATTTGAACTTGTAAATTGCTTATATGATATTAAATATTCTATTGGGCATTTAGTCATTTTAATAATCATTCTCAACTCGTGAAACCAGAGTTGGTCCACAGGCTATAATTTGCCTACACCTGAACTTTATCATAATAGAACTGCAATATAAAAAGTGATTGTAATAGGAAAATAGAGCAACATGGTCATTACTTACCTCTCCAACTGTGCATGTCCTTACCACACCTGCCATCTCATATTGTTTTGCAGGTATGCTAAAGGCTATCCCCCTTACTCTCCATATATAGGAAGTTCACCCACTTTTTGCCATCTTCTTCATGAAAAAGTGCCATTTTGCTGCTTAAGATTAGACAAGGTATGTGTATGTTCTTCTTCTTCTTTATTCCAAAGATAAAAATACAGCATTGTATGATTATGCATGAAGGAGCATCAAAAAGATCACAGTAGAAAAAAGATCATAGTAGAATTCCATGACTATTACCTTCCATTTTTTTCCACAAGTTCTTTTTCAAGCCCCTTTGCACAGTTATATAATCATGTGCAGCATTTAGACTAAAATGCTTTGAAGCAGTACTGTCTTTTCAGTTGTACACACAGCAGCCTAAAGTAGTACAATCCAATTTCCTATAGCACTGAAGAGCACTCAAATGCATCCCTGTAGCCAGTCAGGTTTCCACTCAGGAAAACAGAGAATCTCCCCGGGTTGAATCCCAGCCATGCAGCCTCACCAACATCACTTTGTTGTTACTCATATTTCTTGTCATTTGGCTTCAAATCTCAATGTGGGTCCACTTGATATGAAAAGTTAAGCGAACCCAAGTGTTAGCTGCAAAGATTAATTTTTGGGTAGACAAAACTCTACTAGCAGTTTCATGGGTTAAGAATCTTCTGCACTTCTTGGTTTCTGCCTGGATGTTCCAAGGAGTCAATTCACGGAAAAGCAGACACAAGATGGACTTATGATGTTTGTCTCTTAACATGTTTTCGTAATAGGCCTCTTGGACTTGAAGTGCAAAAGAGTAAATTCTTCAGGAGAATTAAAAAAGGAGCTAAAAAAGATCTTCACCATTTCTCCAGAACTTTAAATGTGCCACTAATACAAACCAGGACATTGTTTTTCTTTTATTCTAAATTTTGGAGTTACTTAAAACTTCAAGTCCCAGCTAGAAGCTGTGTAACCTGGGCAAATTATTTCATTATTGAATTTCATTTTTGTCAACTGTAACATGGCCGTAATTTTAATATTACTTTCATAGGCATTATTTAGGGGTCATATTAAGTAATATGTGCGAAAGGCTTTGCTCAGTGCTAAAACCTATTACATAAGGAGTGGTCACAATGATATTTTGTTACTATTCCTACTATTTTGGGGGGTTTTCCTATGGCAAACATTATGGATAATGAGTGTTGTGCCTCCCCTGACGAAGAAGATGAACAGGACCTAGGAAGACTTCTTTCTCTTCCCACAGTTGCTGTGTGAATCCTGCCATTGCTTCCCCCAGCGTGCTGGGCATTTTCCTTTCTCGGGGCCGTTTTTTTCCTCAGCCCTTATTTTCCTTTACTGTTTTGCAGAGTAAGATTTATTCATATTTTACATAAAAAATTTACTAACCTGAATTCAGTCATTATGATTAATTTTATCTATATCTTTTGTGTTTTTCTTTAAAAGGATCCTCAAAATAGCATCAATATCAGGCCCCACAAATTCAACCCTAAATTCACCTTGGGTAGCATTTTACTGAACATGGTAAAAGAAAAAGGAATACTTGGGGAAAGTCTCTGAAACTATTTAGAGTATAACTTGATTCATAGGGTTCCAAGGATATAATCTCTCTGGAAGCAGCTACCACACCTTTCAGCCACGCAACAGTTGGTGGATTTCAAGTGAGGATCTTTTGGATAGCAACTGAGTGCTTTTACCATTGTGCCACTAGGTCTCTGAACATCAGGCTACACAACTTCAATTAATTGTGCTTTTTCACAGTGCTTTTTCACTTCTTACTGTATATTAGGCAACTAGGCATAAGATAGATAATTATTTTCAAAATATTTCAAATATTAAAGGCGTGCTTAGATTAATTTCATATTTCCATTTTTCCTAAAAGATTTCAACATATTTTAGTGCAGTGTAAAAGTGACATGTTTTGTATAATTTTTCTTCTCTAGAGTTGCCAGCATAACTACTATGAGGATGCAAAAGCCTATGGATTCAAAAATAAACTAATTATAGTTGCAGCTGAAACAGCTGGAAATGGATTGTACAATTTCATTGTTCCTCTCAGGGCATATTATAGACCAAAGAAAGAACTCAACCCCATCGTGCTGCTATTGGATAACCCGTAAGTATATTTAAAAATGCACAAACAGGAAAAAATAATTTTGAATATTACATTATGCACACAATAATTGATTTCTATCCTCATGGACTGTTTTAAATCAGATGCATTATGGCATGTGATCAGCTGGAAGCATTGTGTGCTGAGGTTTAAAAAAAGTAGTGATTTTTTTCACAAATACTAAAAGTATCATTGGGATAGACTGAGCATATTTAAAACTATTTTGCAAATGGTCATTTATACCCAGTAGAAGCAGGAAGCATGTCATTGAAATAATTATAGTAATTTTGCTTAAATTAATCAACCAGACTGGAAAATATGATTTTAAAGGTCTTCCAAAACTATACAATTCTGTTCTTTCTAAAGAAACACAATTTTGCTCTCTATCTAAGGAAACATTAACACAAGCATATCTAATATCTATTTCCATATATTATACTATCATCACTATCACAAATGTAATAATTGATCCCCTATTAAAACTCCCAGAGCCTGATATGAATCATCTTTGACTACGTTCATTTATTTTGAAAATATTCAAGTTGATTTATTTTTGTGAAATAAGATAACTTTTCCATTGTAACATTCTTATGAGTTTATAAATATGGATCCTACAATATGATAATTAAAGCAATTGCATTATAAAATTGCACTAGTCTTCTTTGCCAGAAATTAGCAGATTATCACTAGATCAATCACGTATTTTAGGATCCTGCAGCTCTCCCTTTTCTTTCAAGCTCATAGTAACTGCAGGCATAACTTAATCCAGTCAATTCTATTACTTGGTCTCTGTCTTTCAAAATCATTGATTTCTCACTACAGTAATATCTGTTCAATATGTTATAAATTCATATCATTATTTATTCTGAACATACCAATATGAAGATCCTCAATGTAATTTTTGAAAGCATGAGCATACACCCATACAGTTTTCACCTGTTAAGTCTTACAGGTATGACAACTCACTGATACTTCTTGCACTTTTGGCATCCAAGCAAACATGTTCTGCCTGGGAAACCTTGAACAAGGTCACTAGAAGTCAGAATTGGCTTGTTGGCAGTGGTGGGCATGTGTGACTTCAGGATAAAATTTTTCTTGAATTTAAAATCTTCCAAAGAAGGGTTGGAAGTCATTCAAGTAGGAGAAAGACATTCATTTCAGAGACCCATTTCCAGCCTTCTCAGTAATTTCAGCTCAGAAATGTATGATCTCCTTCCCAACACCTGTCATTATCTCAAGTGAGCAAATAGTAAGAGCATGGGAGCATCACAGCCGCACCTTTTGAGACACTGGGGTACCTATTACCAAATCAGTTCTTTGCTGATTTTGAGTAGACAGAGACCCAGATGCCTGATTTCTGAATAGTGGCCTGATCCATATCTTAGAACTATTAAAATTAAATGTGATTTTCCAATTATAATCCCCAAATTGGATCAATTACAGAAAAATATGAAATTTGTTTCTCTTTATTTTCGGCAAAATGATCAGTATCTGTATATCAATATAGATACAACCTTTCATTATAGAAAATTTCATTTCAATAGGATGATGAATTTCACTTATAAAGTAATTATGCTTTACTTCTGTTTCTATTCCCCATCTCCACAGTAATTGAGCAGTCACTACATCAAGCATCACACTGAGAGGTACAATTGAGATCGGTCCAAATTATAGTTAAAAACTTCTTTTCAAAACTCAGTACAATTACAAAGTTTATGCTTGACAAGGAATTGTCTTTTAATATCTGGAAGGATCATTCTATTAAGAACTTATGATGTTAGTTTTGTTTCTTGTTAACTTCTAAGTAGTTTCTGAAAACAGTTTCGGGTTTAGAGGAAAGCTCATGAACCAAATGCAATATGCACATGACTCAACTTTCCTTGTCAAAAGGGATGAAGACTTGAAGCACATGCTGCTGATGATAAAGAATCACAAATATCACTTTAGATATCAGTGCAATACAAAAAAATGCTCAAATCCTCACCACTGCCCCAGTAGACAGCATCATGGTAAATGGAGAAAAGACTGAAGTTATAAAGGATTTAATACCTTCATTCAATTGTCATGGAAGCAGCAGCCAAGACATAAAGGACACATTACACTGGGCAAATCTGTTACAAAAGATTTCCTAAATGTGTTAAAGATGAAAGATGTTACTCTGCGCAAAAGCTAGATAATGAATAAGAAAAAAAGCAGATGAGAAAACTTATTTGGTTTATGGTGTTGGCAAAAGGTATTGAATGTACTCTAGACTATCAGAAGAGGAAACAAACATGTCTTACTAGACACACAACTTGAGTGCTCACTTGAAGCAATGATGACAAGACTGGCTCACATGCTTTGGACATGGAACCATCTGGAGCCATCTGGACTCATGGTCCGTGATAAAGAGGAAGACCCTTGAGAGAGATTGACACAGTGACTTCAACAATGAGCTCAAACATAACAACAATTGTGAAGATTGTAGAGGTTCAGTAAGTTTTATTATGTGTATACGGTGTTGCTATTGGTTGGAACTGGCTTAATGGCATCTAAAGACTTTGGCCATCACTTTAGTGCCACAGCATTCTTGCTAATTTATGTAAATGAGTCAGCACAATAGAGATAAAAGTACTCATCTCCCTGCCATCCTGTGGAGGCTGACTCTTGGCAACCCTATGAGACAGGGCAGAACTGCCCCTGTGGGTGTTTGAGACTCCCACTCTGCAGGCAAAGAATGCCCTGTCACCTCCCTCAGGTTCACTTGAAGTTGACCTCCCACTGAGTTGGCTGCTCTGTAGCTGTTACAGCTCCTGGGTCCCTGGGTCTGTTATGCATGTACCAGGACTTGAAGAATTTTATTTAAATGTGCATAGCTGAATTTATGTAAGAATGGATAGCACTATGAAAAATCAAATGTTAATTCTAATTTTTGAGGATTTGGTGTGCAATATGAATACAAATTTATGACAAAATTGCATTTCATTGAATTCTCTCACCTTTTATACCAAGGTCTTCATTTTGATACTGAAGTACTTGTAAAGATCTCTATTTTAAAAGCAGCAAGGCAGAGTCCTTTACAGCTTTAGCTGAAACATTAAGGACTTATTCTGTCTCCAATGACTCTAGTACTTTTGCAACACAGAAAACATAAAACATCTTTATTTAATTGAATGTTCAATAGCCTTAAATATTGCTACAGAGGTTATCTGTCAATGAGGACATAAAAAAGAAATGGTACCAGCCTAAAACAATGGGTCAAATATAAAAGGTGATTATTCAAAGCAAGGTATATATATATATATATATATATACTAATTAGTAATGAAGAATGGTGGGCTCATTTTGTCACATAAAAATTGAGTGCTTAACTTACTCTACAGAAGAAAATGGGACAGTCTGCATCTATAAAGGGTTACAACCTAAAAGTCCCACAGGGGCAGTTATGCTTTGTCTTGTAAGTTCACTATGAGTCAGAATTAACTCAATGGCAGTAGGTTTAGCTGTGTCTTCTTCTTTTTTTAAAGTTCATTTACCTAATGGAATTGTACAAAAATTTTGGATCAAAGATTGTTAAAAGTATATAATATCTTTCAAAACAACAATAGTTTATTAAGACTTACACCAAGGGTGCTCAATAGGTCAATCACGATCTACTAATCGCTCACAAATGTTGTGTGGCTAGATCACATGGCAATAAAAAAAATAGGCCTAAGCCTATCATCAATCCCATCACTTAACTGAGATACAGCACAGCCAGTCAGGTGCAATCTTAGGTGTCAAACACACGCACAAACAACTGCACTAAGTGCAGCAAAACCGACAAGCTAAGTCAAACTCTTTCAAGACTTTTCTTTGCTCAGTGCCAGTGGCTACATTCATGAGCTGTCCTTTCCAGAGAGATGCTGAGGTTGATTCACTTGCCTCAAAAATTGCAACACTGTTTCACCTAAACCCTTCTGGACTGGAAGATGAGATTTTGACACTACAAGCCAACATTCAGCTGGAGTTTACTGGGCATGAACAGTTCTGGAACTTAGTCACAGAAGGAAAGTACCCAAATATGAGAAAATGTGCTACCCCCTTGACTGCATTATTCGATTCTACTTATTGATGTGAATCAGCCTTTCCCACATAAAATTCATTAAGCCCAAGTACGATTCCACCATGATTGATGATCATTGGGGAGTGTGCTTCAGGCTGGCTGTCAGCAGCTACTGTCTGGACAATACATCCCGGGCTCTTTCCATTCTGTGCAAGTCATCAGAGTAAACTGAGGTAATGACACGCCGTACATAGTGAATTGTGTTGTGTTGTGCACTATGGGCTCATGTGATAATGCAAGATACATGAACATACATTGTACATATAAAGAATTCTCAATGCATTTATAAATAGATGTAATAAATGCAATTACATTTATGTGTTGCATTTTTGTAGTTGGTAGATCATTTTGACTTGATCATTTTATAAAAAGCTTGCATGCTGAGAAAGGGTAAGCACCCCTAGCTTACAGCAGCAACACTACACATTCAGGGGCTCAGAATAACTGTTCTCTCCACAGTGGGGTGGCTGTACAAGCTCCACATTTGTATCCTCTCATCTACCATCACCAAAGCTTGGGTGAAAAACTTAGAGTGTCATATTGACCATCTATTAAGCCTGTGTGGCCCTTCTGAAGAAGCAGGGAAAAGTACCTAGGAAGACAGAAAAATTAGAATTCTCTGCTTATGTACCATTGTTTAATGCTTCTGGAATGACATGTTATTACTCTAAAATTTGTCGAAAATAACCCTAAATTACAAACTACACAAACCAAAGTAAGCAAGCATCAACAGTTTAAGATATTTACAACTTTGATTTCATTAATATAAATTCAGCAAATTTAAAGTACATTGTTTTAAAGTACATTGTAAGAAACTATGCTAAAGCATGTTAATTGTTGATTTCATACCTGTGTTGTATTGTATACATATACTAGCAAACAATATAAAACTACACCAACTGATTTCAAAGTAATATAATTCCAATATTTGAAGACTTAAGATGAACTGTGGCTTGATATTTATTGAATAAAGTGAGCTTTTTTTTTAATGCCACAAAGCAATGTAAAGGCAGAATACATTTCATCAAAATTAGAAAACAGTGACAATCTTTGTGAGGTTTCTATTTTTATGCATGTCTCTATTTACCCCCTTCTTCCTTCAGAGATAAAGAGATAAGCTAGTAGTCAGTAGGAATAAGCTAGGAAGGCAGGGAGGATAGGGCTAACTAACTGAAGACCAATACCAGGATAAGTAGAGGTGCCTCCATCTATTTACTTAGAATGTTCCTCTCCTGCCAGGCAACTTCCTGCTCTTCACACATTAGATACCACCTCTTCAATGTTTCTTGATTCTGCCCACTTAATGCAAAATAAAATGTTTTTCAGATGAAAACCTGTATTGTGGTTTTGTACTTTATGTATTTTCAAAGATTCTGTATGTTTTGTAGTATAAGTTAACACCGTATTATTTTTTGCCTGTGTCTAAATATATTCAAATGTGTCTGTTTAATGCCTATATGCTGGTAAGTTAATAATTTTGTGAAAAATACATTTGAGAAAATGATTTCTATGGAATCTTTCAGGCTTATCAGTAAACAATTCAGTCATAATAAATATTCGATCAATAATGCATACTGTGTAGATCAAATAAAAGTGATTTACTTTCAATTTAATCATATAATGCATGTTCTGCATTAACACATACACATATTTTACATTATTTTATTGCTATAATAGGGGACATGTCATTTTGTTTGGATATATATGTGTATATACAGATATATTCCTTAGAGGTTATCTTTCATGGTTATGATGATTTTATTCTCTGTGCATACGATTATGAAAAGAAAATAATCATTACTTCTTCCTTTTAAAAGACTTTCTTCACTCATGTAATTTTAAAATTCACTAACAAAGTTTCTTTACTTAAAGGTGAGATTATTTCATTATCTTGGTAGAATTTTGCCATAATGCTTCTGATTTTAAAAATTGAAAGGCAAATGGTTTTTGAGGTCCTGAGAATGTCCTATTATTCATTGCACATGCAAAGAACAATCTCTGATTAATGTTAGCAAAAACACAGTTTAATCTTGCTACCATTGCATAGTTTTGTAAATGCAAACTAAACCAACTTACTTCCTTTCCCTACAAGTGCTACCACTGTGTGACACTGTATTTCATTTTGTAACCCATCTGCGACTTAGGCCAGATATGCATTTTCTGGATGCAATCTGTTGGTTTCCAATGGTTTACTACATGGTGGGCTCTATCGACAAGTAGGTGACACAGTCTTTGGCACGATAACCTGTGTGGTGTCCAGTGACTTGTCATGTGTTGTGCCTTGTTGATGCATGATGAGTGTACTTTGTCATGTCAGTATTGTAAAGGTGGTATATTTTGCATGTGGAGTTGTACAGATGTACTGTACATCTTGCACTTAAAATTTCTAAGCATTAGTCTAGTGTTGAAATACAGCAAATTGTACTGCATGCCAATTTTGTTAAGTTTGCTTAGTTTTTAAAATCATTTCAATTTTATGCCTTCTGAAAGAATGTCATCATTAGCTTTATCATATTTGAAAAGTGTGAAAGCACAACATTGTGTGTTTGCATTGATATCTTTCCCTAGAGACGCTCAGAATGGCTCAGAAAGGCTCACTTTAAAAGTCAGACATATAAATCGAAGCATGTCCGTATACGTTTACTTTATTCTAACGACTAGCTCAGGCTATATAATTTCTAAATGATCTGTTCATTGAAGGCCAAATGTGTATGATGCAATAGCATCAAAGTACTTATTATTATTTATTCATCAAGATAACATTATAAACACATAAAATATAGGTCAGAAAAAGAATACACTTGCAGTATTATAGAATGTTGCTTTTTCATTAAACTCCTTTTCAGCTAGAATACTTTAGTTAAATTTACTAAAAGAGAACCTTCTTGCTTGTACTGTATCCTATAGGTTAAGGAAAACCAGTCATGTTAACTTGGAACATGTTTATGTTTGGTGACCACGCTAAAAGGAAACTGACTAAATTGTGATTAGTCTCTATTCCTCATTATTATCATTTATGTAATCAGTGATCATATTGCTAACCAACTAACTAAAATGTCATTTGGTGCACTAAAAATTCTACTTAAATCCATAAAAGCAGTATTCCCCATATTTCATAACCGATGACGTTACTCTAAAGTGATAGTGGACAGCTCAAGTTCATTAGAAGTATAGTACACTAGAAGGGTAAGTGAAAAATCTCCCATTGTGAATTGCAAAGCGCGCAGCAAGGAGCCAAAAACCGAGTGTGTACATTCCTACTGATAGAAATGAACAAGTGGATAATTATTGAAGCTATGTCATCAGGAGCTTTGCTATTAAGGTCTTCTTCTGTATAAATTTACTATTTACATTTTTTAAAAAAGAACAACTCTGTGAACAAATTAATAACTACCTTCAAATACTCCCTTGCACCCTTTCGAGTTCTCATCCAAAGGTGAGAGGGAGGCATTGACAGATTAGCTGCGCTTTCTAGATTGATTTCTTTGTTGGATTGCCATCTAGTGGCTAAACTATATAAAGCAGCAATGCCAAAGTTAAAAAGACGGCTCTCACTGCCATCTAGTAGAGTTGGAAAAATTAAGAGAAACCTGGGGTATAAGAGTAAGTTAGTGACCTATCGAGAAAAGAAACATAGGAGGGGCGGGGCCTGGAAAAACATATAAAAAGAAAAGAAACATAATTCACATATAATCCAACAAGCATTAAATATAAACAATATTTTACTGTAAAACATGAACACAAGTATGTAGATGATTTCAAAATATTCTAATACTACATATCTCAAATGTATTAATTAAATTTCAATTATGATTGCTAACTTTCCATAGCTAGGTGTAAATTATAGCAACTGATATTTTGAGAATAAAATTAACTGACACAGAGGGTAGTCATTAGTTCCTGAGCACATATTTTCCTAACGGAATGACAGGTATTACATTCTTCATTAAATGATATATGACATAGTATTCAGATTCCCCATCATAAATTCTAGCTGTATATTTTTTAGACAAGCTTACCATGTACAACCTCGTGTTTTTCCTATTCTCTAATATTTTCTTTTTTATAATGGACCAAAAAGATTATAGGACCTGATATGAAAAAGTGAGAGTGATTTACTACTAATTATATTAAGTAGTCTGAAATTATAGGCCATAGACATCGTTTTTATGGTCCATTGGAAAAATACTGAATTCACTTTCCTCTTTCCGAATTCACTACCTCTTCCTTTTAAAATTGTATTTTTATGGATGTCAGAACAATTCTGAATGGTTGAGACAAAAGAAAGCTGGGCTGCAGAGAGTGCTCATGCTCAAAGGCAATCATGTCGGGCCGATGTTCCGCAGCTGGCCCTTCTCGGGGGAGGCTCTCTATTTGGAATGACATGCTGTTTCTCCAGTTTCAGCCATAAAATCTCTGCCACAGAGCATCGCTTCTTGTTCCAAGGAAACTTTTTCTGTGCACTACTGCTGAGGTCCTGGGCTCAAAGTGTTGGCCTCGGTCTCATAACAGGAGTACAGAGTGGCCATCCACCTTCCACTAGAAGAAGACGATCTCCTCTAACGTGATATGGGTCATGCAACCAGTCATGCACTTTGCAAAGATCTTAAGTGACTTGACTTTTTAACTTAAAATCTAGAAAGAAAGAAAGTTGTTTAAAGTTTTCCACTTCAAATTTTAAATCAGAAGATGTGGAAATCAATTTACTCATCTCCTCTTATTTATCTTGGTCAATTTTATGCCTAGAGTACTCTTGCACTCCCTCAAGTCTAGTCTTCTTCAGACAATTCGATGCTATTTTGCTTGTTTGTATGAAGCAGAGACAGTGCAAGTAGTAATTGCCTCCCTCCACTTCATTGATAACTGACAAAAAAGGTGTATTTGGAGACTGAAAGGTAATAGTTTAATCAATGGACCAAGAGAAAACTGATTCTGTTCTTCTAAGTCATGCTCTAAAACTGTAGACTGACCAGAATGTAGGCTTTAGTACAGCAGATATTTATATACTATGTCATACGTTCATGGCTCTGTATAGTAATCTGTAACATGATTCCAACATAAAGAACTAGCAGGCATGTAAATATAAATTATTTCATGATAATAGGTATCAGACCTTGCTAAAAAAATTAATGAGTATTTATTTTTACTCTTACTAAATTATCTAAGGAATAAAAAAATGGGCAATGTTCAACTATTGAATTGTTAAAGATAAGACTAAAGATTTTATTTCTATTGAATTATAAAATGAATAGGGTCCCTCGTTTAAATGATGACAAATATTAATTTTAAGAACATACATGTGCTTTCCATTGAAATATAATTATCCTAAAAAAACCAAAACATATCATTTATTTCATTTCAGAAGAGGAGAGATATTATCATTCTCATGAATAGTTAGTTAACTGTATGCGCTGCAAAAATTTCACTTGTATCCAGAAGACATGCAGACTCAGGGAAAATGCAACATATAATAATGGTGCTAATTTTGTGATGTAGAATAAGCTTTTCATTCTCTGCTTCTTTTTACTAAAAGCCTAGATGATCTACTCAGGTGTGGAGTGACTTTTGCTGCCGACATGGTCGTTGTGGATAAGGAAAGCACCATGAGTGCCGAGGAAGACTACATGGCAGATGCCAAAACAATTGTCAATGTCCAGACGCTTTTCAGGTAAATCTCTGAGTGACCCAATGCTATTATTTCCCTGAAGGCAAATCACTTGGTTATGTGTGTGATAAATGAGGATGAGATGTTTGCATTCACTTAATCTTAAATTTAGCAAATTCATATTTATCATATTTTGGGGGCCATAAGGCGTAACTGACCATAAGATGCAATTTTGAGAGTTAGAAAACAAGAAAAAATATTCTGAATCAAATAGTACCATCATACTAAAATATTTATTAAAATAAAGCAAAATGCAGTAATATTTAACAATGTAATTTATAAAGTGACCAGATTTTAAGTGGAACAACATTGAATGGGGGGGGGGGTGTTTCTTGATTAAAAATTTGGTCTATATGGAGCAACAAATATTTTCATAGAATGCAAAAATTGTATTGTAATATATTTTAATTTTAAAACACCATGGGACGTTGTTAACTTGTTAAAAAGTGTGACGTCTGGTCACTTTAGAACTTAAGAACCATCAATGAAAAGGTTTTGTAAGAAGCAAGGCCAAGATCATGTACTTATATGACATGTATATGACTTGGGCTTAGTTTGCCTAACATCATCTGAAAATTTAAATATCTAAAACGTTATTTTTTTAAAATCCCTTTACTGGAGACTCATACAACCCATCATACATACATACATACATTCCTACATTCCTACATAAGTCCATTGTGTGTCTAGCATTTGTACATCTGTTGCCCTTGTCATTCTCATAACATTTCCTTTCTATTTAAGCCCTTGCCATTGGCTCCTCATTCTTATCCCTTTCCTACCTGCTTCCTATTCCTCATAAACCCTTGATAATTTATAAATTATTATTACTTTTTTATATCATATACTGTCTGATGTCTCCCTTCACCCACTTCTCCATTGTATCCCAGGAAAGAGGTTATATGTAGATCCTTAAAATAGGTTCCCCCTGTTTACCCCACCTTCCCTCCACCCTCCCGATATCACCACTCTCACCACTGGTTCTGAGCGATACTCTGTCCTGAATTTCCCATGTTTCCAGTTACTATCTGTACCAGTGTACATCTTTTGATTCATCTGGATTTGTTAGGTAGAATTGGGATCATGATAGGAATGAGGAAGCATTGAAGAACCAGAAGAAAGTTGTATGCTTCTGCATTGCTACACTAATATCCTAACAGGTTTCTCTCCTCTCTGTGACCCATCTGTAAGGGGACATCTGTTACCTACAGATGGACTTTGGGTCCACAACCTGTACTTACCTTCATTTACAATTATAAAATTTTTAGTTCTTAGATACCTGATCCCTATGACACCTCATGGCCACACAGGCTAGTGTGCTTCTTCCATGTTGGGGTTGTTGCTTTTGAACTAGATGGTCGCTTGTTTATTTTCAAGTTTTTAAGATATCAGATGCTGTATCTTTTGATGGCCGGGCATCATCAACTTTCTTCAACACATTTGCTTATGCATACATTTGTCTTCAGTGATCGCAAAGTGAAAGTGGGCACACAATGCTATAACTAATAGGTTATTTCAATTTTAAACATGTTGCAGAAACCTACAGGCAATATCTAGGTCTCAAATTATGAAAGTAAGGAAAACAATCTTAACTATACAAGCACCTCACCATTCCACTCTACATTTATATCTTCATAGCAAAATAAAACCTACATTGAAATATGTTGCCTCAGGTTATATAATTTGAGTTCAGAGTCCAAAATGGTAAGGCTGCAAGTGAGTTCAGAACCGTTGAGCATGTACAGTGTGAGCATTGTTGACAAATTCCTTGACTAAGCTTGGGGACCTTCATCACAAGGCTGTGCTCACTCACATGATGTCTATTACATGCCTGCTTGCTTTTAATTAGTCTATACCTGTTAGAAACTATAATTATTAGCAGTGCAATTATATGGGTTGTGACTAGCCATCCGAGTTCTAAATGTCACGTGATGCCTTTCAGTGACCAAAGAAAGTATTTATACAGATGGATAACTAGAATAGAATGATTCTAAGACTGGGAACAAGTATTTTATGCTCCCAAACCAAACTCAACTGCCCTTGAGACACTGCCACAAGTCCATATGCATGTTGAAGAATGGAAAACCCATAGTCCTTGGGACCGTGGAACAGCAGACTTCTCTTGGGAAAATTCTATCCTAAAGATTCTGTTTTTATTGCGAAGGTATTTAAAACTTCCAGCACTGTGTGATCTCACATGCATTTTAAGAACTAACTTCTTTTAAGTTCTGCTTCCATATTCTTAAAAATGGTATGAAGATCAATCAGCCTGCATGGCAGGGTCACTGTAAAAATTCAAGATCACATATGTGAAGAATTTGTCAGAGCTCATAGAATGGAAGTACAAGTTAGATATACGTTGAATTACCAAGAAGCTTATTGTCCACAAGTTGAAAGCACACTTAAAATAGCTGTGCTATGAAGGCTCAACTCAGAATAAAATTAACTCATTTTTAGCTATATTAAGCATCACCTCTAAAGATGAGCAGAACACATATTTAAAATATGACAAGCACATAGCATTTTTTTTCTTCCAGAGAATAAAAAAGGAAATTGGGTAGAAAATTAATTCTGAGGGGCGAGAATAATAGTCAATTAATTAAAGCAAAGTCATACTTCTCAATTCCATGCTTAGCAAAAGTTAATTATAGTTTTTATAGGAGAAGATATCAGGTCTTTTTTATTAAACATGCCATTTTAATTTCTCACTGACTGAATTTGTTAAGCTTCTATTTATTTGACTTCTATTGTGTATTCTCAGAATGAATCATTTTCACTCCAAGATAATAATAAACCAATGAATATTTTAAAGCACGCTGGTCAGTGAAGTAAAAGACAGATATACCCTCAGTGATTACATGTGCCAAGTCCACTCAGCCCTAAGTTCTTGGCTTAGCGGGAGAGCACATTATGAGTGAGTGAGTGAGTGACTTTGAATCCCTTGGTGATTAAGCCTTAATCATTTCACTGGTACAGTATGTTGAGAAAACCTTCATTTCTATCATCCATATAGATAAATACAGCTCTATGGGAAACACTGATGCTTTTCTCTTAAGCACTGGTGAAAGGTTAGCAGTTTAAAATCATACCACACCATTGCTGAGGTCTTTCATGAAAATAACAGCCAAAAAAACCCATTAAAAAAAAAACCTATGAAGCAGCTGTGCTCTGAAGACGTGGGTAAACCAGAGAGTCGATTCCACAATGGGTGAATTTTTCTAAATAACCAGAAAGAGCAATTATGGGAAGAACTTTTCAAATAAACTATTTGACCCATAAATTTCAAACTAATTGCATCTGCCTTTTTCTGTGCTCTGTAAAGCCACTATTATTTTTTTTCACTAATTCTTAAACATTTTTCAGGGGGAAATTTGCCAATTTCTGATGTGGTAATAAGTGGAATCATACTATAGGCATGCTAACCTTGTGTGTTAGTCCAGGTAGACTAAAGGAACAAATTCAAGGACACGCATATCGATATAAGGAAAGGGTTTATATACAAAAGGAATGGGACATGGAGAAAGCATCCCAGCCCAGCCCAGTTCAAAGTGATAAGTCCGATATTAACCCATATGCCCGAAATCAGTCTATAAAGTCTTCTTCTGATTCACGAAGTCACAGGTGCAGAATCCTGGTGCTGGCAGGGAACCTCGCCTCCAGGGCTCAGGGTCCATCAACAGCAGAAGCAACTCTTCGCTGGCAGAGGTCTCCATGTGGCCGCCCCAGCTTCAGAGGTCTGTCTCCATCAGGGCAAAACTGTGTGTTCTCTCCACCGGCTCCTCCAGCTTCTCGAACGCTGCCAGTTTGTCTTGTCTGTGATTAATCGTCTCTGAGACTAACTCCCAACAACTGGGGAAGATAGCTTCTCATCTTCACAAGAGAAATATCATGAGATTTCCCAGAAGTCTCAGGAGAAAGACATGCCCACATAGAGGCCTCATTGGCTGCTCAATGGCTATCTACAGATTAACAGGCTAGACTCCACGCCTACATTTCAATCATAAAATTAACATAAGCACATGACTGCCACACCTTGCATATTTTTGTGCTACCTGACATATGCTAACCTCACATGCTAGGCTTACACATGTTCAGAAGTTAGAAACCTGCACTTACATCATTAAAGAAAATAATGCACTTGATACACTCCTCTTAAAACTGATTCCTCTCTCTCTCCAACACACACACACACAAACACACACAAGACCCACTACATGGTGTCCTTTTCAAATCAGTTTCCTTTGTAGGTACTGTATTATCCAGTGCCTTTGAATTAGCAGAGCCTTGCCCAGTTCTGCGCCATCTTCACAATCATCTCTCTACTTGAGTCCATTGTTGCTGCCACTGTGTCAATCCACCAAGCTGAGTGTCTGTCTCTTTTTTGCTGATGCTCTGCTTGGCAAGTGTGGTGCCCTCCTGAGGGACTGGTTCTTCCTGATGACATGCCCATAGTGCATGAAAGAAAGTCTTGCTTTCTCCTGGCTTCTAGAACATATTCTGTCTTTAAATTCAAAACTCACTGCCATTGAGTCTATGCCCCATTATAGCAACCCTCTAGGACAGAATAAGACTGCCCCTGTGAGTTTCCATGACTCTATTTGTTTACCAGAAGCCCCCACCTTTCCCCCTCTGGGCAGCAGGCAGTTTTGAACTGCTGGCCTTGGAGTTCTAACAACACAAATCATAACCAGTAGATTTGAGGATTAATTTTTTCTTCATTTTTTTTTGTCTTGCAAAGTCCTAGGTGTATTCTCCCTCGTGGCTCTCAAGCTTCCTTTGGGGGTTGTATATTCAGTGCTTTTACTTCGTCATTCCTTTCTTTTTCTGTGGCTACTCTATATTTCAAAGAAAATTTCAGACTCTTGTCTCACCCCCACTTTAGTCTTTCTCTCCTGTCTTGTTAATGACCTTTTGCTCTTTTTTCTTGGGAGATGCTCTTGATCTCATCCCACACCTCCTCCAGTCTTTGGCCATTCTTCGGATGCCCTCTAACTTCAGGTGGGACCTACTCAAGCAGCGGTTGTCAGCCTTCTTCATGCCCAAACCCTTTCATACAGTTCCTTATGTGGTGGTGACCGCCCAACCATAACATTCTTTTCATTGCTACTTCATAATTGTAATTTGGCTACTATCATGAACCAGGTGATGCCTGTGAAAGGGTCCTTTGACGCCACAAGGGGTCGCGACCAACAGGTTGAGAACCTCCATACTATAGGTTGTTTGTGATTTCGGTGTCAGGGACTCAGTTTTATTTCCATTGGATTCAACTTGAGCTTAAGTGAAAGCAATTGATTTTTTTTGACATTTTCGAATGCTCGGTTTGTTCACTGCAAACCTCACACAACAAACACTGTGATGTCTTAAAGATAAAGAAGTAGAAGTAAAATATAATGTAATAAGCATAATAATATATACTAATAAAGGTTAATTCAGGAAGCATTTCAAAGTTAAAAGTTCCAGTCCCTTATGGCCAGTGCCTTCATCGGTGTACTCAGCCTGGACCCTAGAGAGAGTAGGAGTTGATGTCTCCTGGATCCCAGCTCTCTGAATCTGGGGTCCAGGTTTTATACACAGTGGTAAGCAAAGTTTGGAAAGTCCCATGATGTCCAGTTGCCTTGGTTACTTCTCATCATTCTGGTACATTTGGTGGTCATATGCTGTCATCTTCTGGTGGGAATGCGTAATCTCATGTAGCAGGTGAGTGTTGACTTGTGCGGGAAGGTTGTTTATGTCTTGCCAAGGCAGGTCAGCTTCTTGCAAGGCAGTTTTCACAAAATGATCTTTCTTGTGCTGTCATCATATCCACTCCTTGGCTCCCTAAACCTTAGTTTTAGATTTACGGAAATCAAAGGGCAGATAGAGGAGTCAACTGCCTATTGTCAAAATCAAAATGGCAAAATACCAGCCTATTTTGGCTCAATAATGCCTACCATATCATTCAGTATGCATTCCCTTTCATTTTTACAACTTCCAATTTTCCTAAACCCACACTTTAAACATTCCATGTTCTAATGATCAATGCACGTTTGCAGCCATGCCTTGTTTTGTATCATGCCCACCATCAAATGGAAAGGTGGAAAGCTTTGCTGCAGCTCTGTCATTGAGATCAGCTAAGTCCTAGTAGCGCTGTTGGAAAAGTCTTGGACTGCTACTCAAAAGGTCTCGGCTTCGAACATGCCAGAGACGAGGGGAGAAAGATGAGACTTTCTTCTCTCATAAAGAATGACTGCCTCCAAAATACTTCCTGGGTTAGCTGTGAATCCGAATTCACTTTATGCAATTGGCGCTTGCTTGATTGGGTTTTCAGTTTCTGCTTTAAGTTGGCAGCTTTTCTCAGTGGCATTATGAGCACCACCCAACCTTAAAATGCCATCTTCTGGCACCATATGGAAAGTGTTCTGCTGCTATTAGGAAGGTTTTCAGTAGCCACTCTTCAGAATTGGACAACTACTTCTTTCTAATTGATTCTTTGTCTGTTATCTTAGACTACTTCATTTCAGAAACAAAAACAGTGATGCTGGAGACTTCTCTTGGTTAGAGAGCTCTCTTGGCGGATAATTACAAAAGGCTGGTGACTACAGAGGAGAATGAATACGTGCTCAGGAGGTCAGGCTTATGACTGTATGTTATTTCAATCCAAAATCAGCAGTTCGGATGATGACTTGCTGAGGATTCTAATGCTTGGCAGGCATCATTGCAGCCTATTGTTTCAAGTCTGGAGAACCAGAAATCTATGAATCAGGTGTAGGATACAGATCTAACCAAAGCAAACAAGTTTTCCAGAGGGAATGTGAATATACATATATGTTTATATTGAAAACTGGCCAAATCTTAATACCTAATACTACTATAATACTAAACCTATAAATATATGTACATAGATCTATCCCTCCTCCCCACTGTTAAGGGAGCAGGTGGAACTTGGGCCTATACTCAAGTACTTCTTCAACAGAAGAACAGTTGCATCAACCTGGCATTCCATAATGGTCACCTTGCAGACAAGATCGCTGAAGACAAAGCAGATGTATAAGCAAACATAGTGAAGATAGTTTATTGTGCTCAACTCTCAAAAGACACAATGTCTGGGGTCTTAATGGCTTGAAGATAAACAAGCAGCCATCTAGCTCATAAGCAACAAAGCCCACATGAAAGAAATGCACTAACCTCTGTGATCATGAGATGTTGATCAGGTATCAGGCGCCAAAGACCCAGAACAAAACTCGTCTCGTTAATGAGGGGGTTGTGGAGTGGAGACCCAAAGCCCATCTGTAGACAATTAGACAGAGAGTTATGGAGAAGAGACTAGCCAGTTGGTGCAGTACAGCACCAATGAAAATACAACTTTCCTCTTGTTCTTTACCCCCAATATCATGACTTCAATTTTACCTTATAAATCTGGCTAGACCAGAACATATACACTGGTACGGATAAGAGGTGGAAACACAAGGAATCCAGGAGAGATAAAGTCCTTGGGACTAACATCAAGAACAGCCATACTGGGTTGGCGGGAGGGGCAGGCAAGAAGAGGAGAAGGTATAGGGAGAAAAGGGGAATCAATCACAATTATCTCCCTATAAATCTCTCCCAGGGGGATGGACAACAGAAAAATGGGTGAAGAGAGACATTGGTCAGTGTAAGACAATGTAAGAATAATAATAACTGATAAATTATCAAAGGTTCATGAGCAAGGGAGGTGGATAGGGGGGAAATTAGAAGTTGAAAGCAAGGACTCAAGTAGAAAGAAATTTTTTGAAAATGGTGATGGTGACAAATGTGCTTGACACATGGATGGATGGATGGATCAATGATGGACTGATGGATGGATGGATGAATGGATTATGTTAAGAGTTGTATGAGCCACCAATAAAATGATATTTTAAAAGAAAATAGGTCAAACCTGCTTCATTCCATTCAGTAATTTATTGAAACAGGGCTGTGATGTGGGGTAATTAGATTCGGACATTCCATCCTCATCTTATTCCATTATGAAGATTTACTACTGATTGACTCTGGTTACATTATGTTCAGTCAGGTCATGGGAAATTACTGAGTCTTAACTGCCAAATTCTGGACTCACCTAGCTCACTTTTCCCCAAACCTTACCTAGCCCCTTCTGAAAGCTCCACGGAAACCTATTCATTATTGGTGATCCTGCTGGATGGAAACACCATGGACATAGCTTCCTGCATCAATCACAGCAACATACAAACTACCACTGTAAAACAAGCTGACAGACAAGTCTTGCCCATAGAATCCTTCCATTTTAACTTGAGTTTTGAATATTTTTCTTCACTTCTTTTAGGTTGATGAATACCAAGTATGTTCTTTTACTTCTACATTTCATAATACCTTATCTTCTCCAGCCTTTTCTTCAGTATTTTTTATCTTCCTTTCTCTTTAGCTAATTTTGCAAATGAACAAGTTTCAAGGTTTCATCTGATATCCAATTTAATATTTTCTTTCTTGTATGTTAATGACATTTTTCTTTATATTATGATTATCTTCATATGATAATTTATCACATTTTATCTGATAATTTATCACAATTTATCTGATCTCTGGTTATTAATGTCCAGTGTAATTCATGAAAGGGTCTTTAAATTCAAGTAGGAACTATGTACACTGACGCTTGTGGACCCGCTTTGTTTTTCTTCAGCTTTAGCTTGAACTTATATCTGAGAAATTGAGGGTCTGTTCTGCATTTGCTCCCTGGTTTGTTCTTACTGATCTACTCCATCATCTCTTCCCAAAAATATAACCTTTTTGATTCCTCTATGTTTCATCCAGTGATGCATACATGTAAGGGTGGAGGGGTGCTTCAGAATTCTGTGAAAAAATAAGACATAATAGAATTTTCTATGACTTTTTGAAGTCCTTTTACATAGTCACCATTTGTGTTGTTGAAAGGGTGTTTGTAATTTATAAGCCAAGCACCTTTAAAAATTCTATCATGTGATATCTGGTGTAATTTTGACTTTGACTGCTAAATTTTCTAGATACCAACTTTCTTTTCTTGCTTGCTTTCACCTTACAGTAATCCATAATTATCATTATATCTTGATTGCATTCTTTATTCCTTTCAAACTGCAAAGTTGTTTCTCCATCTTTCCCCTTATTGGCTGATGTATACATTTGAATAATAGTTACATTACCTTGTCTTCTCTGTAGGCATATAAATATTATCCCTGACATCATTATAGCATTTTACTTCATGAGAGATCTGAATATGGATGTATATATAAATATTCATTTTGACATCATTTTCAATTTTGCATTGACAGCATAATTGATGTCTATTTGATTGTATGATTGTAAGATTCAAAATGGCCAATACCTACCCATTTCAACTCCACAATCCCAAGATATTCATCTTTAAACAATATCTTTCAATTCTTGATACCTTTCAATATTCCTCGATCCATGTGCCATACATTCCATATTTTGATTATTGATGAATGTTTAGAGCATAACTCCATACATTCCATATTTTGATTATTGATGAATGTTTAGAGCATAAGTCTTGATTAAGGAAGATGCTCTTCCCACTTGTTTTTTTGAGGACCTTCACCCTGAGAGGCTCTCTATCACACAAGAAGATCACAAATCAGCACTAGAACATGAGACAATGTTCTACAGCTATTCATAAGGTTTTTATGGGTCAGTGTTTTTCAGAAGTAGATTTCTAAATCTGTCTTCCTGTCTATCATAGTGTTGAATCTTTGCTGAGTGAGTGACCCTGCTGGCATTTGAAATACTGGTGGTTTAGCTTCCAGCAACATGCAAACCACCCATGTGGCAAACTGCCTCTGACAATGCCACTTAGATTTTACTGTAACAGTCACAAGGAAGTTTCAGTCATAGTGAAAGCATTCCACACTATTTAGGATTTATGACTGTGTCCTCACCCCTAAACAAGCTGTAATCTTGCATGTTGAGTATACAAGAGTGAGTAGTTTCCCTAAACTATCTCGGCCAACTCATCCTGATGAATTCTATTAATTTGCTTATTGAAGATTTGATTTCTAATGGGTCAATTTGAAAATTATCCGATGTTGATAGAAATGTATTCTTTTTTTAAAAAGCAATTTTGATTGCCCTTACTGGGTGTGAATTTTCTTTTTGATAATAGACTGCATGATGAACCAGAATACCAGCAGCACTTGGCATATACTGTAAACAAATACAACTTATCACACTATTTATGGAGTAGCTCTATTAAGTAAATAACAGACACTATAAAAAGCACTTAGCTAGTAGCGATGGATCAAGCTAGGATTTAAGCTAAAGTGTTCTAAAGCCTAAAGTCAACTATACATTAATCCAGATAGTTTGAACATGCCCATACTATTGCAAGACATTGTCAATCAAGATTGTTGGGATGGTCAAGTGAGATTTTTGTAAAACATGCATAACAGTGCTTGATGCAAGTAAGCCAAGGAAGATGGATTGATGGTGTGTATTAAAATAAGACTTCCAAAATTGATGCATCTAAAATCCAGTGGCCAAAAAAGAATACATTTGAGGAGAATATGGTGGTCATTTTATTATGTAAATTATTGGGACAGTTAGAAAATTGCATTTACCTTGTTTTATTTATACAAAAGAAAAATTGTAAATCTTTACAATTTTACTCAGTATCTGATATAGTAGACAAAAAAGATTATGGTATGCTGTTAATTTGTATGAGGCAATGTCACATTTTCCATTTTCTTTTTATCATTTGTGAATTACTATATGGGCACTTTTTCATTTTGACTTGATTATTGTGACATTATATTTTCCTGAGGGTTATTTTCTCTTTTGCATACTTAATTTTTTTCCTTTTTTTTGGGGGGGGGGTGCATCACTGCCCTCTGGTGGTCATGGGAGCTACCCAGCGTTTCTCCTGGAGAGCTTCTTCTGGATTTGAACCGCCAAGCCCGTGGGCCGCAGTCCCGCACTCAACCACTACGCCACCATGGCTCAGCCCCATACTTAATTTTTAAACTTACCAAATAACAAGTTGAAAAAAATCTTCAAAAGTAAATGTATATTAGAGCCTAAGCTATCATCCCCAAACCAAAGTCACTGCCATTGAGTCAAAGCTACTCAGGGTTTCTGAGACTGTTGACTGTTTATGGGCGCAGAAAACTGTGTTAGGCAGGGCTCTCTAGGGAAACAAAACCAGGACACTAATGATTTTATATATATAAACATGAGAAATAAACAGTTAATGAACCTACAAAACAGTACAAAGTGGCTCAGTGCAACTCCCTTGTGTGAGACAGCTAATACACTGGCAGTCCTTCAAGTCTTGAGGGCTGCCAGGCAGTCCTCTGCAGAGTAATCCAAGCTATCTGACCACATATAGCAAACAGCAAGGCAGGTCACCAAGCATGAGCCAGATGACAGGGTCCGACAGACCCCAGCTCAGTAGCATGGCGAGGCAGGTCCGGAAAGAACCTCAAACTACAGTGACGCTGTCCATGGGCTAGGTGCCCCACAGGTACTGGGCTTGCAAATGGAGGCAGAGAAGAAGCAAAGCAGCACACACTGGTCTGATGATCAAAGAGCAAAAAAGAGAAAGGCGAGGCTCTCCAAACCATTTATCTCTCTGCCCTTCAATTAATCCCACATGTGTTCATTGACCATGCTGGCACAATAACCCTACCTGTCACAAAAGCCCGGTCTTCCTCCCACAGAGAAAGGTGCCTTACAAGTGCCATCCCTGAGGATCGCATCCCCAAAGGTAACCACTCTGCAACCAGATCTCTCCTTTAGAGCCCAGGAGACAGGAATTCAATTGAGTTCAAGAATAAAATACAAGAAAAATTTCTCTGATTTACAAGTTTTTCACAAGTAACAGGTATGGCCTGTTTTGCCAAGCTGGAATGAAAATAAAGTTTCTGTTTGTTTGGGGTCCAAAAGTTAAAGGTGATTCCTTGAATCTGTATTTTACCAAATTCATAGAATGTATAACTTCTACGGACAAGCCTCTTTTCTGCCTGTATTTTCCAAGTACCCTCCAAGTTTAGAGTCCAAAAGAACGAAAGGAGAACTTGGAGACTCTCATTAATTAGCTAGCAGTATATGTGGGACTTGTTTGGGGGTAGTATGGTGTGAATTTATTTTCATCTGTGAATGAACCTCTAGTTGAAAAGTAAATAACTGAGTTAATATGTAACAATTATGCACTTCTAAGGGTTGGTTCCTGCATGATTCTTTGAGCAGACCCTCAAGTCTTCCAGAGTAGACTAACCCAGGAAATGTTTCCTACTTCAAAAGCCAAAGTATCAACCTTACAGCTTCAAGAATGTAGCACTCAAAGAGGTATCAGCCATGTTTAAAGAACATTGCTAAATCATTCTATTTGTGACAGAAGTCTGGGCCAAGAAAAACCTCCAGTTCTGGGTGGTTATCTGTGAAAGAATGACTCTCTCCCCCAAACAACCTAGTTTCATTATTGCTTACATATACACAATCCTTTTAAAGTTCCTCTTTGTAGGTTTTCTAATATTAACCTCTTTGTAGCTTTTCTAATATTAATGCCCATTTACCAGTATTGTCTGATAAGGAGCTCTTTTAAACATTCAACAAATATTTCTTCAGAAAGCCATAAAGAAATTACCATCCAATGGATAGTTGTATAGGATAAATTCTAAGTCTATTTTATTGATTATTGTTAATGCAGTATGTCTAGTCCAGAAACATCCTTCTAACAATTCTTGACTAATTGTTTGAGAATATATTTGATCCTGTGACTCCCCATTCAGTAAGGACTAAGACAGACATAGTTCTTGACCCCAAGATGCCTGTAAGCTGACAAAAGAAAGTATTAAGGGAACCATTTAGCAGTTTACCTAACTACTGTAAACACCAGAGAGTTATATAAATCTAGAATATCTGTTCTTGTCCCACAAGTCAGCAAACGCCTCCCTGATAAATTGACATTTAATCTGTTGTAGAATAAATGGAGGTTTAGTGGGCAAAAAGATAGGACATCTCAGGTAGGAACAGCATATATAAGTGCTGCCATCAATTGAATTCAATTCCATCTCATATTAACAAGGCAGAATGCTACTCTCTCTTTGAGTTTCCACAGCAGATAGCCTCCTCTTTCTCCTGTAGAGTGACTTGAGGGTTTGCACCCATGGAGCAGTGTATAGAAGATATTAAGAATGTGACTGCTTCGAGGACTGAGCATAAAACAAAGGCAAGACTGATGCTAAAATGAGCACCAAAACCAAACCATAGCTTCATTTCTACTTAAGAATAACAGGAAATTACTAAATGACCAAGAAGCTTTTTTTTTTCAAAAAATATTTTACTTAAAATATAGGGAATGACTTAGAGGAAAGCAATAGTTTTGTGTGACAGTAGATTAGTTAGAGCACTTTCACATTTCTGGGATAGAAAGAAATGTGCATGTGCTAAAATATTATCATTTATATCTTCCAATAAAAATCTTATTGAGAAAATAACTTGTATATTCTTATGAGAAACTGCAAAGTTCACCATAATATAACTTAGAAACACAGATAAGAGAATTTAAAATAAATGCTGAATATATGCATATGTATAGGTGACTGTAGGTGATTATTCCTTTATTCAGGCAAATTATTTTTGTCTTAGAGTGCCAACGGTTTCAGTGGATAAGAACCAAGATATGGCTGATATTTATTAAACATTTCAGACTATTTAGGAGCCCTTAGAATATATACATATTTATTTTATTGTTGATAGTCAATCATAATCTAAGTCTTTTTCATGTATCCAAATGTGTGTGTATATATATGTGTGTGTGTGTGTGTGTGTGTGTGTGTGTATATATATATGTAGTTGTTTTTGTTTGTTTGTTTGTTTTGGCATCACTGCCCTCTGGTGGTCGTGGGAGCTACCCAGTGCTGCTCTTGAGAGCCGCCGGTGGATTTGAACCACCAAGCCCTTGGGCTGCAGTCCCGCACTCAACCACTTATGCCACCGGGGCTCAGCCCAATGTAGTTGTTTTAATGTAACCATCCTATTGGTTTAAAAATATAATTCCTGGTCAATCTGAAAAATTTAGAATATGTAGTGTAAAAACTATCTCATTAAATCATCTCTTGATTAAATTAACACAATTAAAAATCCCGCACTGGAATCACCATGTCGGTTCCAAGTCACAGTGTCAGAGGAGAGTTACTCTTCTGTGGTTTTGTAGGGGTTGTTTTGGGAAATTTGACTCCCAAACCTTTCTTTTAAGGCGTCCCTGATGGAGTCCAGCCCTTCAGGTAGTAGCTGGGTGCATTCGTGTCTTGCACAATTCAGGGGATTGCATTCAATGTTATATTTGTGTTTTCTTGTGTTTCTTTTCTTTGCTTTACAGAAGTTTCAGAGTACTGTGAAGTAGAGTATTTTGTCTTTTCACTCATACAAGTTGATGAACATAACTAAGACTGTCAGAAATACAAATGATTAAAGCAGGCAGCGAACTAAATCATAGCTATTTTATACATCCCCACAATTGTATTCATATCACTGATACAGAACCTAAGAGCAATGGTAGAAAACTTTAAATAGCACAAATATGAATTGTAATTATAATATTGCTTTATTATAGCCTAGTACTTGGGAAAATAGACTTACTTATTGTTTTACTTTATTTTTGTACTCAAAATGTGTTTAGCTATCATTACAGTCTCAAACAGAGGTATTGTATTTATATTAAGTTATTTTGTGTTGTTTAAGTAAATCTATTGAAGAACCAAATTAGCAAATATAGTATATTTTAGCTTAGTACAAGGGAAGCAGTTTAATGAAATAAATGGACAATGTTGTACAGTAGTGATTATGAAAGTTTTATTTAGTCCTAGATTTTCACTAGATGGCAGGCTTAGCTAGAATTTTAACTTTCACCATATAGATAGAATAACATAAATGGTGAAGATTGATTTATCAAGAGCAGAAAAGGCACACCATATAAGGTTTGCTTTCCTACCCAACTTTAACTCTAAAATTCACTTAAAACAGTGACTGCATCACTCAATCATATTATTATTCACACTTATGAAGAAGTCAAATATAATATATCTACCTATATATGAGCATTTTCATTCCTATTTGAGTAAGGTGTTACAGAAAGATTTTAGTAACCTCACATGTATTCAAAGATAAAACAATGGCATGTTTAAAAGCTAAAAGCAACATTTCTCAGATAAAATAAAAAACGTCACCAAAATGAAATGAACTCCCTTTGAACTGTAGCTGCTTTTTCCTTGTAAACTCCTTCCCTCCTTCCCTCCTAATGGCCCCCTAAATGTTTTTGACAAGTTCTGTATTGACACTTCTTCTTTATGATTATTCAGTTAGCTACAGCTTATCACCATTTCATAACTCATTTGAGGTTTACTATTTCTTCTGTGGGATCATGCTATCATTGGGTGGTGAGAGTCGGTTCTGGCTCATGGCAACCTTATGTATAACCTAATGAAATCCAGCCTCGTCCTGGACGAACCCCTCAATTGTTGCGATGTCTGAATCCATCAGTGCAGTCACTGTGTCTTTTTGAAGGTCTTCCTTTGTTTTCTGACTTTCTTGACTTTACCAATTACCGTTGATATGATTTTTTTGGATCCACGTGGATATGAGAACCAGAATTTGATCATTTATAATTTGATAATTTATATGAGAATCACAAGGAAGCACTACAACCTGACTACATGGAGTGGGGACTGATCATGATCATGTTTTGCCTTTCTGTGTATCAGTTTCCTCATTTAAGCCAGTCATCTTCTATTCATGCTCATTCAAAAAAAGCAATCCAGAGTGTGGAAATTAAAGAGTAATAATATCAATAGCACACATAAGTCAATTTTGCCTGAGAATGATTCAAAATTGACAGAGAACTTCTAGAAATGCAAACAGGATCCAGGAGAGTATGTGGAATGAGGGCTATGATTGCTGATGTCAGATAGGGCTTGGCTGAAGTTAAGACGACAGACAGGTTTCATCCATGTTTTATTGGCTATGTAAAGATTTGACTTAATTGTGTTTGTGCAGAACCTGTACATACACTAAGCGACAGTCGGTTAAACATAACAAGAGGATAATGTGTCTTTAAAAAAAAGAAAAGTATGTGTCAAAGTGTATCCTTGTGCTATTTTTACTTCAATCTGTGTGATGATCAAATTATTGAGAAATATGAAAAGTGTGAAAACACAGCAGGATTGGTGGAAGGCTCATTGACAAATTGCATTATGAAGATGACATTGCCTTGGTACATGAAATTGAAGAGAACTTCAGGCACTTACTCATGAAGATGAAAGACTTCAGCATTCATTATGGATGACATCTTAACATTATAGAAAGGAAAATTATCAGAAAAGGCCCAATAAGCAATATGGTGATTGATGAAGAAAAGATATTTTCAACAATTTAATTTTACTAATATTTACAACCAACAGCCATGAAAGCAGCCAATAAATCAACATAGTCCATTGGGCATATGTGCAGCAAAAGGCTTCTGTGAACTATTTGAGGACACAGTGGCCTCTACTTTCGGAATAAGGCTTACCATACAAGCCATGGTATTTTCAATTGTCTCATTAATTAGAAAGAAGTTTTGAATAAGAAAAGCCAAAGAATAATTGGTATCTTTGAATTATGCTTTTGGTGAAGAATATTGGATAGACCATGGCTTCACAGATCAGTGTTGGCTCTTCAAATCACAAGAGTGGTTTAATTGATTGAACTTATGTGTTAGTCCAAGTAGACTAAAGAAACAAATTCATAAGCATACATACTCAAGAGGAATGGAACATTGAGAGAGCACCCCAACCCAGTCCAGTCCAAGGACATAAGTCTGATATAGCCCATATGTCTGATATCAGTCCATAAAGTCTTCTTCAGACTCACAAAAGCACATGCAATGATGGCAGGACAATCGCAGGCCAGTAGGTGCAGAGTCTTATGTATCCAGTGATGATAGAAGCATTCGAGCACAGGAAGGGGTCTCTCCATGGCCTCCTAAGCATCTCAACACTGGCAGGAGTCTCCATATGGCTTCTTTGGCCCCGTAGGCCTGGTTCCATCAGGGTAAGTCCATTTGGCTTCTCCCCTGCTCCACCAGGACTCAGAGAATATCAGTATGCTGCCATCTTGTCTTGTCAGTAGAGCGTCTCTCAGTGACTAAGTCAGTGGACTCTCTTCTCCACAGGGGAAATATCACGAGATTTTCTATAATTCTCAGCCTTACCCACACAGTTCCCACTGGTTATCTCCAGATTGGCAGGTTAGACTCCAAACACACTCAATTAAATTGGCAACAGAGTACTTGCCACAATTTACTATCTTAAGTGACTTTTGAGTGTGAAGAAAAGTAAGTCTGCTAGTAAATAAAAGTCATGCAAAATGTAGGCCGTGTAATGTTTCCCATGAAGTAATGGAACAAGTTTGAAGTATCCACCTCATCAAGATATATTTATTAAACTATGACCAAATGCACAAATAAGAATTTGAAAGTTACGTGTTAAAACGAAAGTATTATAGAAATATTAAGTGCAATTCTAGTCACTGGAGTGTTGTAGAAAAAAATAATAATTCCCTGGTCACCCAGTAAACCTATTCACAAAAATCAAAGGGAAAGAAATCTGTTCTAATAGTGAAGCACTTTAAAACAGGCTGTATCATGGGCAAGCTACAAAAATGAACATGAAGATAGAACAAAACCACTCTCTTTTTAGAGCCAACAAGGTATATAGAGTCACATTTTTATATAGCCAGCAAAGGAACCCCAGTATCCTGGTCAAGTTAGCCTTGAACTGACACCTGCGTGCTCTGGGTCCAAATCTGCCAGGAGCTCCCCAGGCAAAGAGGAGTGCTATCCACTTGTGTTTGTTCAGGTACACTAGAGAAAAAAACCCAAAAAAATACTCGTGTATATAAGGGAGAGGTATATGCAAAAGCAACTGAACATTAAGAAAACATCCCAACCCAGTCTAGTCCAAAGGCAGAAGTCTGATACTAGTCCATATGGCTGGTCTGATACCATCTATGAAGTCCTCTTCAGACTCACTAAACAAATGCAATGAAGCCAAATGCAGGACGATCACAAGCCAGTGGATAGAAAGTCTTTGGATACAGTCACCTTATAAGCATCCCATGACTGTTTCGGCTTCTCTGGCTTCCGAGGTCTGGATGTATTCATGTGGCTTATCCAATCAGGGCACTAGGTTTGTTCCATGTATCTTGTCAGCTGCAATGTCTTTCAGGGAAGTCTGCTTTGTCATTTGAGAGTCTCCAAAGGAGTGAACTCAGAGAGATACTGTCTCCTGCCTCCAAGAAGGAAGTACTAGATTTCCCAGAATTATCAGGTGAGGCCATGCCCACACATGAGACTCACTGACTATCTCCAGATGGACAAACTATACTCTACATCTACACTCTTACTACTCACACTGACACCGGATTCGGTAACTGCTGCACCACTCCATAGATAATTAAAATCTCAGAAGCCCTTTAGAGAGTCACCATGAGTCAGAATAAACTCGATAGCCACGGGTAACCACATCCAACTCATTATGTATGTGCATGTTCAATTTGACAGTTTTGTGAGGTTTTTTTCATAAACCCAAGCATCTACTACCATTGAGCCAATGATACTCCGAGATCCACACTAGAGCAGAGCAGAGCTTCTCAATGGAGAATGAGGCTGTCAATCCTTATGGGAGCACACTGCCTCATCTTTCACTTGCAGAGCTCCTGTGGGGTTTAGACTACCAACCTTGAGGTTGGCGCCCTGTGCTTAACCTATTTTGTGACTAGGATAGGTCATCCAAATTCATATGCTAACACACAGTTTTGTAACTCAGCAACAAGAGAGAGTTTTGCAACTTGGACCCATAAGCCAGATCCCTACCTTCTCTCCCATGGGGGAGAAAAAGGAAATCTGAGCAAAATCTTCCTTGATGGCTCTTTGGGTAAGTCCCAAAGAAAGACTTAACCTTGTTCTAAAAGGGATTTCCAATACACATTCACATGTTTTGGTAGTATTCTATGCCATTGACTGGATTAATGATATTGGTCTTGTTGCTGGTGGTAGGTGTCATCAAATTGGCTCTGAACCGTAGTGATCCTATGCACACCAGAACCAAACACTGCCTAGTCCTGCTATCTTTGTAAATGTTCCTGTGGCTGAATCCATTGTTGCAACTATGGTATAAACCCATCTCCTTTAGGGTTTTGCTCCTTTTCAGTGCCCCTCAATTTTACCAAGCATGATGCCCTTCTTTCGAGACTGGTCTCTCCAAATAATATGTCCAAAGTTTTAAGAGGATGCCTTACTGTCCCTGCCTCTAAGAGCAGTGTGTCTGAACTTCTTTCAAGACAGATCAGCTTGTCCTTTTAGCAGTCCATGCTGCTTTCAATATTCTTCTCCAGCACCACAACTCAAATGCACTGATTCCTCTTCAGTCTTCCTCATTCACTGTCCAACTTTCATGTACATATGAGGCAGTAGCTTACCAAATGTCTCTGGGAGGATATTTATGTTATTTTTCAGGAGGCTAATAATGTGGAGATATAAAAACTTTAAATATGAATGATTTGGAACTCTTACTTAATTCTAGCCCTAATATAAGAAAAGATATTCTAATATTATGACCCTGCTCAATATTTGCCATCACAAAGAGATCAATGAAGATATGGATGCATAGCAAAGTGGTGAAGAAATCAGATGATGCCCAACTATCAGAAAGAATCATGTTTGGAGATTACAAGCTTGACTTGGAACAGCACCCATATAAATTAGCTCTCAGCTTACAATAGAAGACACCCACCAGTCTATGTGATCCAAAAAATTAATAATAATAATAATTTAATGAGGGGAGCTTGTATTAGAGCTAATATTCTGACACCCTTATTTGCAAAAGGCTATGTATAGCACTGAGGTTGAAGAATTAATTTGCAGACTCTACTCCACATAGATAAACCTCCACTGAATGTTTTCTGATTTTTAATTAAGGATGTAAATAATGTTTCCCTGGTAGAATTGAGTGCCTAGATACGTCTTTGCTGAAGGCCACAATTCTGGGGCTATAAGGAGTCACGACAGTTTCAGTCATGCTCAATCATAGCACATCTGTCTCACCTTGACTGCCTTTCTCAGAAGACCCTGGACCAATTTTAGAAGCTCTTCGTCTCATTATGTACATGTCTCAATCATGGCTCTCTTGCTTCTGTTGCCCCACTTCTAACTGTGATATATTGATCGTCCATCAATCATGATTTCCTGACAGTGCCCTTTGTCCACTCGTGCTATCCCTAGCTTGGTACCTCAATGAACCCTTGTATACACCTTTAACATCATGTCAGCATTCTCCTTCATCCGGATGATGTGTCTCTGCCTTTATGTTGTCTTTGTCTCTTTTAAGACATAGTAGATGCTCTCAAATTTTCAATACAGTGAAGAAAAAAGTATCAGAAGTAAAATGATGAACACCCAATTTGGAAAAGTCTATGGAGGACAGTGGGAGCCCCCAACCCATATACAGAGTATTTAATCAGAGCAAACTCCTGGTAGATCCATGCATGTAAAAGACAGAAACCCCAAACAGACTTACTCTCAGGCAGAGACCATTGTAATCTCGATTGTACGGGATTCAGTTCAGTACCAGGCCTGTTGTCCTCTACAGACATGGCATGAAGTTGAACTCAGTGCAACTATCCCTTAGTTGTCCCATGACAAAAATTGCTTGCCAGGCAGTTTGAGTATTGATGGGGCTCGTCTGCCTCTTGCACATCATTTGTCTTGGTCTTCCCAGCCATAAAGCACAGGAGGAATGGACGTATAGCAAAATAGCAGATGCAAAGTATTGTAGGGAATGCAAGGGTGGGGGGTTGGCAAAAGGGAGAGAAAGGAGATTTCCACATTAAACAATGAAGGTGGGATGGAGCCCTCGAACTGATCGTAATTGCACAACTCAGTTTAAAGACGATATGACCATGGGCTGGGGCTAGTTAGCAGTGGTGGTGGGGAGTCTCCGATAGATGTGGTGGTGACAGTACCCACTCCCCGTGACATGATTGAGACAATGACTTTTCTATTTTACAACATGTGATTTATATGCCAATAAAACTTTGGGGATTAAAAAAAAAGAATTTCTGGGGGGAAACTGTAGAAAGTGACAGTTTTAGCAAACGGCCAGAGCAAGATTTTGCCATTAAGCATTTCTTAAGATAAATGCTCTTGAAAAAGGAAGGGAGGCCTGTACTGGGAGAATGATCATCACTTTTTATTTTGATTTGCCATTACTCCTAAAAAAAATAAGCTTCAAAAAAATTTAGGTGCTGCGATGTAGTCAGAGAGTCAAGGCCAGAGCATAAAACCAGCAAGAGAATACATAAGGAACCCCATGGGGAGCCGGTGAGGAAAGAATGAAGCTGCTGCCAGTTAAATGGGAGAGAAACTTTAAAAGGCACTTGTGGGGGAAAGAAATAGCTGTGGGGGGAGTAAGTTTCAGGTAGAAATAGCACCATGAAAAAAAGGGAAAAAATCGCTAAGAAAATGATAATGCTATCATCACATCTAAGAAATGATACCTGTTGTATGTTAAAACAGTACGATAAGCACTTCTAAGGTTCATGAGTTACACTTTGAACTTCTAACCACAATTCAGCAATCCCAATCTACCAGCCACTGCATGGGAGAGCGATTTAGAGCAGTGATTCTCAACCTTTCTGATACTGTGGCCCTTTTATACAGTTCCTCATTTTGTAGTGGACATAACCACAAAATTATTTTCATTGCTACTTCACAAACTGTAATTTTGCTATATTTATGTATCAGGTGACTTCTGTGAAAGGGTCATTCAACCCCCAAAGGAGTCATCACTCACAGGTTGAGAACCGCTGATTTAGAGTCTGCAAAATCCCCAAGGGCAGTTTTCCTCTGTTCTATTGCATTAATCTGTGTTGGAGCAACTAGAGGGCAAAGTGCTTCATCAACTTTATCTTTAAGCTTCACAACAAATCTTGCTCATAGCATCAGAGATAAAAGTCCCCTCAGTCAGCACAAGTCATGGAGTATTGTTATGTACTGTACTAAGAAAACAGCAATATTTTAACATTGAAAAGCAGCACAATTATGCTTTGTTATTTTGCAAATTTTTTTTTATCAATGTTGTTGTTGATTGCTGCCATTGGGTCAATCTCAATTCATGATGATTCCCCCTTGCTCGAAGTAGAACTGCTCCACCAACTTTGGAAGACTGTATTCTATGAAACCGGCCATCAGACCTATCTTTGAGGTATCTTTGTGCTAGTTTGAACTATCAACATCTCAGCTATCAAGTTTTTAAAAAGGAGTTTAAGCCATATAATAGTAGCAATATTTCTAGCATCTGATGATAAGGTCTGGGTGTTTATCAATGGAAATCCCTCTATGGTACAAATAGTCAAGGTATCAACCGATCACCCAAAGGTTAAAGGTTAAAATCCACCCCAAAGTTCTTCAGGAGAAAGACCTGGTGCACTACCACTTAAAAATCAGCTTTTGAAGACTCCGTGGAGTGCACTTCTGCTCTAACACACGGAAGATTGGACTCAATTGGAGTCCCCATTGAAAGGAATTCATTTACATGGACATAACCAAAATGGCTGAAACTCATAGAAAGCTGGAAGAAAACTGTTTAAGATAAATTTTTATTGCCTCCAATTTTTTGCCTTTTTTTCCTTTTGATAATTTTATTGGGGGCTCTTACACCTTTTATAACATTCAGTACATCATCTGTATCAAGCACATTTCACATATGTTGCCACATACATTTCCAAACATTTTCCACTTGAACCCTTGGTACAAGCTCCTCCTAAAAACAAAACAAAACAAAACAAAAAAAAACCTGTTCTTTCCCCTCCCCCCCTTTTTAAAAAATGAATCATTTTATTGGGTACTCATACACCTCCGCTCATGATCCGCACATGCATCAATTGTATGCAGGCCTCATTTGCACACTTGTTGCCATCATCACTCTCAAAACATCCTCCCTCTACTTAGGACCCCAGTTCCACCTCCCCATATTTCCCTTCCTCCCTCCCCCCCATGAACCTTTAATAATTTACAAATTGTTATTTCATATCATACACTGTCCAATGTATCCCTTCACTCACTTCCTTATTGTTCATGCCCCAGAGAGGAGGTTATATTTAGATCTCTGAAATTGGTTCCCCCTTTCTACTCCACCATCTTTCCACCCTCCCAGTATCACCACTCCCATCACTCGTCCTGAGGGAATATCTATCCTAAATTCCGCATGTTTCTGACTCCAGTGTACATCCCCTGTTCTAGTCGGGCTTGTCTGGTAGAAGTGGGTGTGGGTGTGAGGAAGCATTTGAGTACTAGAGGAAAGATGCATATTTCATTGTTACTACACTATAACTGGCTCATCTCCCTATTTTTTAAAATAAAAGTCCAAAGGTTAATCAGACCTGTGACACTGGTGACTACAAATTGGGTAAGAGACCATTTTTAAGGAGGCCAATCCAGCAATTGAGACCAGTCTCTCTGAAGAAAAGGAAAGATCCTTGGCAAGAAGTCACTGTGCTAAGAATAATTCGTCAATATTCCATTTCAGGACGTAGCATATGAGCAAGATCTAAAGGCACTGAAAGCAGTTCAAACTGCACTGAATGCATTAGCCAATAACAAACTTGCAGGTATGGATGGAATGCCCACTGAAGTGTTTTAGAACCCGCAGAAACACTGGAAACACTCATCTAGTCCAGGAAATTTGGTAATGAGCAGAGTAGCCCACTGACTGGAAATGATTCAATCTGTGCCCATTCCAAAGTAATGTGACTCACCAGAATGCTCAAGCTTTAAAACGATGTCATTGATAGCCACACAAGTGAAATTTTACTTAAAATCATCCAGCAACAATACATTGGCAGGAAATCCAGACTGCATTCAGAACAAGATGTCGAACAAGGGGTATCAATTGCTGATGTCAGGTGGATCTTGGCTCAAAGCAGCGAACACCAGAATGACTTTGACTTGCGTTTCATTGACTATGCAAAGACATACAACTGGGTGGGTGATACAAAACCTTGGAAAACCTTGAGAAAAAATGTGAATTCTAGAACACTTCACTGGACTCATTTGGAACTTGTGCATTGTTCCAGAAGCAGTTGTGCAAACAGCAAAAGCATCCTGCACAGTTTAAAATCATAAAAAACATCAGTCAGGTGGTATCCATTTCTCCAGTAATTTGCTCAGCATGCAGATTAAAACAACATGGTGACGATGACAGAGGAAGGATATGCAGTGCTTTGCTCTGTAGTGCAGAGGGTCTAAAGGGGTCGGAGCTATTGTTGGAGACAAAGGCAATGACACCTACCAACATCAAGCTTCTATGGTTGTTGCATAAAGTCGAATGGTCATTGTATTGATTGGCTTTCTTTGAAGGCAAATAGCATTGTACTTCATGCTGGATTTTTTTGAGGCACCACTGCCCTCTGGTGGTGAGGGTAGGAGCCCCAGCCTTCCTGCTGGATTTGAACCTCCAACCCAGTGGGCCGCAGTCCCGCGCACAACCACTACGCACCACCGGGGCTCAGCCCCTATGATGGATTTTCGCAATGTCCCTTTTCACAATACAATAAATGCCTCACAATTCCTCTTGATTGTTTTATTTCATGCATAGCAAAATAAATGATCCTCCGATTCAAAATGACCAATGCATTTCAGCTTACTAATGCCTAGGATAGTGATCCTCATTTGTTCTACTTCATTTTTGATGAATTCTAATTGTCCTAGATTCATACGTTGCCCAATCCAATTTCCAATCATTGGCAAATTTTTCAAGTTTCTCTTTACCATGAGTCATACCCCATCAGCAAATGAAGCTCCTAAAGGCCCCACTTCCATGGGCTATACCCAAGTCAGGTCACCACAGACAGGTCAGTCCCTTCCAAGGAATCATCTACTTGATGATCACATTTTGAGGGTCCCATCCTCTGCCAGTATCTCAGAAAAGGTTCTGTTTCCTTTGTGAATTTGCACAAGATTCATAGAGAATTCTTCCTCCTAAATAGGGGTCTGAAGCCTTCTTCTTCTTTGTCTATTCTTAGTCCGGAAGCTTCACCGAAACCTGCTCACTATGGGTGACCTTGCTGGCATTTCAGATACCACTGACATAGCTCCTAGTATCACAGCAACACACTAGCCACCACAGTCTGATAGTCTGCATGCAGTTAAACTTTACTCTATAGAACTGGAATTTAGAAACAGGTCTCCTATCTTACTCGGAAGTGTGGTCTCTGTAAGGCACCACACCAAGCACTCAGGTACCTAGAAGTCATTGTTCTTTTGTTGCTGGAACTCTGCCATAAAATGAGAGTGAATTCAGCAAAGGCAGCTTATCTGTTTTTGAGCCACTAACAGACTGTTTATAACCTGCCTGCTTTCAAGCAGTTCTAGTCTCACTTCAAGGTGTGGATTCAACCTAGTGGTGGGAATTAAATGGGTATTACTGAGTTTAAAGACATAGACCTTGGGATGCAAAGCAGAACATCACACATGGAGCCTACCGCAGATATATTTGAATATTTCAACCAGTAGAGTAACCAATGACACAGAGATACCAGGTAAGGCACAGGGTCAGTAGTAGTGAAAATAAAAAGACATTTATGCTGTATTCTATATGTATGTCCCATTTCTATGAGGAAGAAAAGACAAAAGACAAAAGATCACTTGTTCATGTGTATTTAAGGAAAGGAGGAAAACTGGGTTGAAAGCGAAGTCAAACTGTGGAACACATGGAAATTCTCAGACTCCTTTCCATTAGAGAAAAACGATATAATGCATTTCTTAACCCCATTCATTACAGTGAAAGTTTATTCACGTTAAGCTTTTTCTCATCAATAGTGAATTCTGGTAAGATTTGACTTTTAAAAAGTTGCTGCAATGATAACTGGAAGACACAACTCAAACAGCTCATATAATGGACAATAAGCTCCTAATAAGAAATTTCTGACAAGAACATTTTTTCTTTGAATTTTCTCTTTTAATACTGTCCACAAAGTAGCCTTGTAACTTTTAAGATCAGCTTTCAGTTTCTATTCTATTTCACAGTTTTAGGATGAAAATTATTGCTAAATTTATTTTTCTTATTATACTACAATGTTGGTTGAACTATACCCTGGAGACTTATGTTTCCATTTTCTTGCATTGTACAGAACAATTTATGTAACATTGCCTGCTGTTGTAATTGCATGTAGTTTAATGCCTAGGGTAGGAATCACTGACTTATAAATAAGTTGTTGGGTGGAAAAAGGAGCATATTGGATTGTTAGTGTAATGCATATATATTTTTTAATGTAGGTTGTTTTCCAGTCTCAGTATTATCACAGAACTTACTCACCCTGCCAACATGAGATTCATGCAATTCAGAGCCAAAGATTGCTACTCTCTTGCTCTCTCGAAACTGGAAAAGGTAAGAATCCACTTCCTTAAAAATATCGTATTTAGCATTTTCATTTGCAAAACTTTGTATACACATATACATATGTGTATCTATGTATATTAGAAACACTGCATGATGGTAAAAGTAGCCATGCTGTTTGAATTCTTATTTTGAGGCTAAATTTCTAATTTAAATATATTTTTTAAATTGAATTGATGATTGTGTACTATATGAACCATTTATATCACATCAATATGATAAATATATCGTGTTATCATTATTCATAAATTGAAAATATAACTTATTTATGGTTTAATAATTTTAAAAATGCAATTGATATGAACATATTCATGGAAAATTTAAGATATATTGAAAACATTATAATTTATTAACTGTGCTATTGGGGCTATACTTATTAGGAGTTTTTCAGTTTTATAAAATCTTCAAAGTCATAGAAAGATAGTAGACTTTTTTGAAAGCTATCTTCCTAAAGATCAATTTATTGCTTATTTTGGTTAAAATAAATATCACCAACTCCTAAATCCTGGGAAACATATTCTTGAAAGTATTTTTTCTGCTGCCAAATCTGGTCACTTCCAACTCCAAAGTTGAATCACATATGATATGTCATTGGGAGTCTTTTTATTGTCCTTTTAGAGACTAAGGGAACTCATAGTGTAGGTCTGGATAGACTTGAGAAACAAATCCACGGAAACTGATATGTGTATAAGAGAGAGTTTTATATAAAGGGTAAGTGTACATAAAGAAAACATCCCAAACCCATAAGTACGACATTAGCCCATATGTGCAATATCAATCTACAAAGTCCCGCTCAGTCTCAGAAAACACACAGATGATGCTGACTGTAGGAGGAAAGCCGAATCAGTGAGCATGGAAGCATCTCAGCACTGTCAGGGTTCTCCTCATGGCTTCGCCAGAACCCAGGACTGCACCAGGGTAGGACTGCATGTGGCTATTCCTCAGGGATATCTCACCAGAAGTGAGCCTTGACAACTGAAGTAGAGAACTGGCTAAGGCAGCTGCACACTGGTCTGAGCATCAGAGAGCAAGAAACTGAAAGGTGAGGCTCACTGAGCCTTTATCTCACCGCCTTTCAATTAAACTGCCCTTCAGTTAATCCCACATGTGATCATCGGCCAGGTCGGCACAATAAACCTTAACTATTACATTTTTATTCCCTGATTTCATATGGAAAACACTGATTTAACAGGTTACCATATTTTTTGGACCATAAGACACACCAGAAGGCACACCCATTTTTAGAACAGGGAAACAAGAAAAAAAAATACTCTGAACCAAATACAACCAGTATACTAAGATATTTATTAAACTAAAGCAAAATATGGTAATATTTAACAGTGTAAACTTAACAGTGGTGTTAAGAACCAACACCACATTCATTAACAAATGAAAGGAACCATGCATTCCATCAATTGTGTGACCTGACTGACATTGAGTTCAGCAAGTGGGACTTGTCTCGAACACTCAGCCATCCACAGCATGCAAACAGCAGTGGACTGTCTTTATCAAGTTACCGCACTAAGTAAAACCTAAGATTATTGATGCTCAAGGCAAAAATTGTATTATACCATACTCTTAAAAATATGAAAGGGGAGGTAAGTGTCACTAAATTGATTTAGCATTCATAAGCAAACAAAATAACCAACATTCCAGCAGTGGGGTGAACCAACAGGGAACATAACAGATCAGCAACAGGAGACAAAGCCACAAAGCCCCGAGAGCCTCCCAAATAGACTTCAGACTCCTGGAATTTCCCCAGAACCAGTGGGGGAGATAGTCTTAACAGTCAGCAGACAGACATGGAATTGTATATATATTTGTTTTCAAACTTTTGTTTTCCTCAGGACAGCTGAGGCGCCAGACTCAAGTTCTACTTCCTCATTCTTTTATTTTCATTTTGTTAGGTCTCTGTTATTGTTGGTTTTCCTAAAGATATAAAAAGTTGGGCATGGGAAGCAAGCTCGAGGAGAAAGCAAGACATAGACAGGGAAATGAATAGGGAATTAAAATCAACAGCTAGAAGGACATAGAGATCCTGGGGGTATTGGAGCAACGGCTATCTAGTTGAGAGGAAATCCTAAGAGGCAGAAGTAGGGAAAATGTGTTGGTGGGGCAGGAGCAAAGTAAAGGAAACAGGAACAATCTAGGAAGCCAAGCTATGAGTGTATAAGTATAGGTGTATACATATATAAACACATTAATTCACAAAAAATAAAGATGATGGCCTAGGTACATATATTTATATGGCAATTCACCTCAAGTGGATGAATTTGAGGTCTCTGCTCATACTGTCCCCGAATGCAATAACTCTTTGAACAACCTCGCATTCTGTGATGCTCACTCTCCCAATACACTCGCTGAAGACAAAATGGGTGCATAAGCAAATGTGGTGAAGAAAGCGGATGGTGCCTGGCTATCCAAAGATATAGCAACTGGGGTCCTAAAGGCTTGAAGTTAAACAAGCAGTCCTTTAGCATAGAAGCAACAAGCCCACATGGAGAAAGAACACAAGTCTGTGTGATCATAAGGTGTTGTCAGGACTGGGTAACAGAAATCAGAAGACGCAAACAAACAAAATAACCATATTGTTGAGAACAAGGGGGGTTGGAGCACAGACACAAAGACCATCTGCAGACAGTGGGCCTTCTCCTCACAGGGCTCAGATGGAAGGGATGAGTCAAACAGGATACAATAAAGCACCTATGAAACACAATATTCCTTTAATTCCTTGAGGCTTCCTCATCCCCCATTATCATGACCCCAGTACTGCCTTTCACTTTGGGCTAGACCAGAGCAGGAACACAGGTACAGATAAGAGATATGAGCTCACCACAACTGAATCCAGGAGCAGGAATGGGTGTAGGGATATCAGAATGATAGGAGGAAAGAAGGGGAGAATAGGAGAACCAATCGCAATGATCAACCCATCCCCACACACACACCCCTTCCAGGGAGCAAACAACAGAAAGCATGAGGGAAGGGAGAAAGCAGTCAGGGTAAGATATGAAAGTAATAATAATTTATAATTTATCAAGGGGTCACAAGGGGGTCATTTGGAGAGCAATTGATACCAAGGGCTCAATAGAAGATAAATGTCTAGAAAACAATAATGCCAACGTACGTACAAATGTGCTTGATACAACTGATGTAAGGATTGTTATAAGAATGGTAAGAGCCCCCAATAAAATGATCTTAATATCAAACCTGGAATCCACCTAGTATCCGGGTGCAGTCTCCATGAACAATGAGAAAGTGAGGAGGCCAAGTGAGGAGGCCAGCCTCTGACTTGACCCCATCCACTTCTGCAATGCTTTCCGTGAAGGAAACTTGGGAAACACTTACGTATCATTCTAATTCTTGGGAGTATTACCTGAAAAGTAATAACCAATAAGGTGAGATAAGTAATAGGACTGCCATAAATATTAAATGACATAATCTCTGCAAAACACTAGGCTTAGATTTGACAGATATTAAGTACACAAAGAAATGGTGCCATACTGATAACTAAAAATTGCTACTGTTAATGCAAAGTGCTGTATCATGTGATATAGCAATGTCCAGATTTTAGAAGATATTTTGATTATGTCTAAGTGCATGTGTTTACATTGTTGTGTGTGTTTATTGCATTAGAAAAATGAAAAACAAAGTTAGGCTTAGATTTATGTTAGGTCACATATAAATTCTATGGTCAAACCAGAAGTTCTCTCTGCCCACAGGCTGTCTATAGAAATACAAAATTTCTGTTTCCATTAAACATTAAATGACATTTACACCTTGGAATCTTAAAAAGACATTCTTTTGAAGCACAAGGAAGACATCTTATCATTTTACGTAGGCTGGTGTTGCCTTGACAACAATGCAGAGTAATTGTTGGACTGCTGATCCAAGATCAGCTTTTCAGGTCAAGCAGCTGCTCCTCAGGAGAAAGATGAAGTTCTGCTTCCATAAAGATTTACAGCTTCAGGCACTCTAAGAGGATCCCTTTGAGTCATAATTAACTCAATGGCAACTCAATTTTTTTGGTTTCATGGGCAAGCAGATGCCCTCTTTACATGTACACAGGTTGCTTTTGTCCAAATGAAAACTAAAGTGCTTCATCATTTTTCAGAAAAGCAGTGAGTTGCCCACTATATGCAGCCATTTAGATTCTTTGAGAGGAAGATACGGCACCACCTACCTTTATGTTCACATTTCAAAGAGTTGTCTCCAAGGCCTGAAAAAAATATATTTATGGGGTACAACAGTGACAAGATACATATTTCATCTTTTAAAAGGGGTTACATATATCCCAAAAAGACTCTGTTTGGCTGGCTTTCTAGAGAAGCAACATCACTGATCCTCATGAATGTATGTATATAAGCAAGGGATTTATATATATATATATTTATATATATTTAAATATGTCGTACAGTTATAGAAGAAGACATTTCTAGACAGGTTCAAGTTCCTGGGTCAGGTGGTAAGCTGGAGGCTTTTCATGTCATGTAGCTACAGAAATTACAAATCAGGGAGCAGAAAGACAAAACAGGAAGATGACAGGCAAATGGATGTAAAGTCAGGTTAATCCAAGATTGGCACTCCTCTGATTACTCCTGGGATCCATAAGATATGTGGCAGGAGAGTGATGAACTATACATAGTACAGATGCAATCGCAGAGATAAGTTATCCTCTGGAGTCTGCTTAAAAAGGAGCAGTCAACACCCCCAGGAGTCTTTCATCAAGTCACATCAGAACTGACCTAATCAAGGGGCTGCATTTCACCAAAGCTAATAGCTGCTTCATTCTGTTCAGAAAGTTTTCAGTGACTAACTCTTCAGCAGTGGACATCTTATTCCTTCTTCATAGTCTGTTCTTCATCTTGAAGTGCCACTGAAACCTGTTCACTTGGGGTGACCCTGCTGACAAATGAAATACCTTCCAACATCACAACACACAAGCCACCAGATTATGACAAACTGACAGACATATTGGGCTGACAGAAAGATGTCATTCAAACATCTTGACTACTCAACATTCAACCATTTCAAGATGTAGCATATGAGCAACATCCTACGGTACTGAAAGAAGAAAACCAAGATGAATGGAAGCATTAATCAAAAACCTGGCTCCAGGAATTGATGTGGTACCAAATGAAATGTTTCAACAAGCTAATGAAGCACTGGAATCAGTCACTTGTCCATGCCCTGGAAATTTGGAAAATAGCTACATTGCTGACTGATGGGAAGAGATCCATATTGTGACCATTCCAATGAAAGATAGCCCAACAGAATGCTCAAATTATAGTGCAATATAACTAATAGCACGTAAAAGTGAAATTTTGCTCAAAATCATCCAATAACTGTTGCAGGAGTACATTAACAAGGAGCAGCTGAGATACGATTCAGAAAAATAACATTGCACAAGGACTATCATTGTTGATGGAAAGTGGATCATGGATCAAAGCAGAGGATGCCAGAAAGATGCCTATTTGTGTTTTATTGACTATGCAAAGTTGTTGAGCTAGATGAAACATAACAAAATATGGACAGTCTTAAGAAGAATGGGAATTCCAGAACATTACATTATGTTCACGTGGAACCTGTACTGAACAATGGCATACTGCATTGTTCAACATTAGGAAAGGTGTGCATCATGGTTGTATCCTAGCACCATGCTTATTCAATCTGTATACTGAAAAAATAATGAGAAGCTGGATTTTATGAAGAGTAATTCAGTATCAAGGTTGGATGAAGGCTTATTAACAATCTTCTGTATGCAGATATTACAACTCTGCTTTCGTTATGTGAAGAGGACTATAGCCTCTTGTTGATGATCAGGGATTTCAGTCTTCATTTTGCATTACAACGTAATGTAAAAAAAACCCAAAATTCTCACAATAGGACTCATTGTTAATATCATGGTAAATGGAGAAAAGATTGAAGTTGCCATGGATGTTGCCTTGTTTAAATCCACAGTCTAAAGATTATGGAAGCAGTAGGAGATCCATCATATGACACAACGTATTGGGGAAATCTTCAGTATTAGTCAGCCTTAAAGCATGGAAAAGCAAGGATTGATTCAAGCTATGGTATTGCATTGACTTTATATACATGTAAAAGTTGGACATTGAATAAGAAAGACCATAGAAAAATAGATGCATTTGAATTATGGTGTTGTGAAAATTTTGAAAATACCAGGGACTGCCAAAAGAACATATCTGACTTGTGATAAGTACAGCTAGAATGCTCCTTAGAGATAAAGATAGAGAGACTTCTGTTGTCAATAGAGATTAATCCCTGGAGAAGGGCAGCATGCCTGGTAATGTGAAGGGGCAGAGAGTAAAAGGAAGATCTTCATTGAGATGGGTTGACAAAGTGGCTCCATTGATGGAATCATACATAAGACCAATGGGGAGGATGGCAGAGGAGAGAGCAATGTTTTGTCTGTTATCCCTATGTTAGATAGGAGTAGGAACAGACTGAAGGGAAACTAACAACCACAGATCTCTTCATGGAGTTGATTACACTGTGTTAGATTCCATCATGAGGGACTACTGTGAAACTAAGGAGATGCTAACAAAAAAATCAAATTATCACAGAGACGGAGTTAGAATAGAAACTTCCATTTCCCAAAGAAAATTCTCTAAAAAAGAAACTTTTCTATTTGCCTTCAAAGAAGATTTCATTTTTGATCTTTATATTTACCCCTAGACGGTATCATTTTGGACCTCGGGGCCACCAATTAGCAAGATATTAAGTCATTTCCAAACAGGATTTTTCACTACTGACCTAACACTTAGAAAGGTACAACAAATTTAGTGTTTGAAATAATAATTTTCTATGTCCCTATTTTGAATCCAGTGAATGTGTTCTGGATTAAGACACTGATGTTTATTTCAAATGTTTAAGTAGACCGCAGTAAATGTTACCAACGTGAGCCCTAGCTTGTGTGAGATAAACAAAATGAACCCACTGGCATGAATTCCATGCAGATGCAGAGCGACCCGACTGAGCAGGGTTTGACTGCCCCTGTGAGTACCTGAGAATGAACGGGAGCAGAAAGCTCCATGTCTCCTGTATGACATACAGGGATGTATATTCATTTTGAGGGAGGATGGGAATCTGATCTTGATTCCTAACGTCAAAGGAAAGGAAACTATTGCCTACAGTATTTCCTTTGGAAAGCTAGGAATTCTTCCTCTGTCTCAGTGATAGTTAAATTTTGTGTCAACAAGCTGAAAACAAAAGTGAAAAACAAGGTTCCTGACTTGAAAGACTACCAATGGAAAGGTCTCAATATGTTGATGAAGCATCGGAAGCACTCACTAGAACATGCCAAGAAATTTGGAAGACAGATACCTGGTCTTTGTTCCCCAGGCCATTTGGGGGGTAGAAAAACACAGGTGTGCTTTTTGATTCTTGAGTATGCAAGTTTGAAACATTCAACAGATTTTTTATCTTAAAAACTTGTAAAACATTAAAGATCTTTGCATGAGTCTACTGTTTGTTGCTAAATCTGGTTCCATCCGCTCTGACTCAAAAGGACTTTGCATGAGACAGAGTATTTATTGCTTCTCTCATCCATACCTGTATTCTGAGAGCATGGAGCTTCGTGCCCACTTACTGCTGTAGTTAGTTGCCATAGAGTCCGTTCTGACTCACAGTGACCATGTGTACGGCACAACTAAACACTGCCCCTACTGTGCCATCCTGCTCATTGTTGTGTTTGGGCCCATTGTTGTAGTCACTTTGTCAATCCATCTCCTTGCCCCAGAGCTTTTAGTATGAAAGCCTTGGCTTGATGTTGCCTGTAAAAAGTGGTCCTCTACAAAGTTTGTTCTTTTGGCTGACT
>PVJH01009101.1:24166-81220 GCA_004026705.1 Nesogale talazaci | reverse complement strand
CCCCCCCCCCCCCCCCCCCCCCCCCCCCCCCCCCCCCCCCCCCCCCCCCCCCCCCCCCCCCCGCCCCCCACCTCCGCCTCTCTCCCACGGGATCGCAGCGCACCCTGCGCACACACGTGACCCCGTGCACACACCCGCGCGCGCGCGCCCGAGCACACACACACACACACACACACACACACACACACACACACACACGTGCACACATCCGGCCAGCAGTCTGGAGCTTCGCTCCCGCCCCCGGAGCAAAGCAGGCCAATGAGACAGCGCCGGGCTCTGTCTCCTAGGCGACCAGCAGGGGCTGCCGGGCTAAGAGCTGGGAGGGGCCAGAGTGGGCGTGGCACAGGGACCCCGCCTCACATCTGACCCTTGTGTCCTTGGCTGGGCCCTCGCCTCTAAAGGGCCTTTAAAGACAGAAAGTAGGGGGCGGGGGGGCGCCCAGATACTAAACCAAAATGAGGCTGGGTGCGGGTGGTCCAGGGAAAGGGGAGCATCCTGACCAGAGGTCGGCAAGGGGACCTGACAGTCTGTAGCGGCAGGCATTAGCCCCCTGACCCACTCAGGTCTAGCGCTCGAGGATTCTAAAACAATTGCGTTGACCTCCTGCTTTCCTCAGGTGCTCACAGGCCCTCCCCCTCTGGGCCTCGGCCCCCCCTTCCCCCCCCCGCCCCCCACACACACCTTTTTTGCCTGGCAAACTTCAGCCAGTGGTACAAGTCCCTCACCCAGCACCCCTTCCCATTCTAAAGCAATCCCCTGGTGGTGGGTGTTGTTGCTAGGTCCCATCCAGCATCATGGCGACTCCTGGAGGCCCCATGACAATGACACGAGTCCTTTGCCCTCTTCTCATCCCCTGCGGCTGGATCACTATGCTCTCCCGGGCTGGTTTTTCAGAAGGAGGTCGCCAGGCACGTCTTCCTCGGCCACCTTCACTTACAAGCTCCACGGAAACGTGCTCAGCATCTTAACAAGGCAGCAGCCTCCTTGGCAGAGGATTGGTTGTGCGTGTGGAGCACTCGCTGAGAACTGAAGCCAGGTTTCCTCCAGGAAAGGTGAGAACCCAAACCCCGAACCACCACTGCCTCCCGGATCCTCTGGTTTAAAGTCTGCCAAAATTGGAGCTCAAAATTCAACTGCCATGGAGAAAACCCAACTCGTAGCCACCCTACAGGAAAGGGGAGAACTGGCCCCGTGGGTCTCCAGGACTGTCACTCTCTGAACGTTGAAAGCCTCATCTTCCTCCAGCGAAGGGGCTAGTGGTTTTGAACTGTTGACGTTGCAGTAAGCAGCTCAACTAGTAGCCCATTCTGATACCAGGGATGGACAAGTACGTATCTTGGGGTGTGAATCACACTGACCCACAAAGCTGGTCACTGGGCCGAGACGGGAGGTTCCAGAGGGTCTGGAAGTGTGTGACATTGAGCCCATACTGACCCAGAGCTACTTACACTATTGGGCAAAGTAGAACTGCCCGTGGGTGACCAAAGATGCAATCTTCTCAGGAGCAATGTGCCAAGTCTTCTGCTGGACGATTATGAGATTAGCATACGAGGTTAGCAATGGAGTGCTTAACCATTGCGCCATAGGGCTCCTCAGACCAGACTCCCTCGGTCGGAATCCTGGCTGGATCACTTTGAATGAGCCACTCAGCCCTGTTGTGCTTGAACAGCGGTGGTAACAACCTCCTGGGGTCCATGTGAGGGTTAAGTTAGATTATGCCCGAACAGCACCCAGAGCAGTGCCTGGCCTAGAGTAAGCGACACCTAAGTGCTTGCTTCCACTAGGACCCAGTGGATGGACTTCTAGCCATCAGCCTTCAGGGCACTCGCTGTGGGCGGCCAAGGGTTTGCCCCAGTCACCCAGCCAGGCCCTTCCCAACACCAGGTCTCCTGCCCAAAGGGGAGACTTGTCCCATCCCGGTAAAAATTAAGAGCAAGGTAACAAGACAATGTAATTGTCTTTTGCCCTATTTGATGGACAAGCGTCTCTCTCCCTCTCCTCTTTCGGGATGATTACAGCCGAGAAGAATGCACCAGGTGCCTCTGGATTACAGAGGGGAATCCTGAAAGTCCCGAGACGGCCTGAAGCACCAACAAAGCTGTCTTGGAAGCACGACAGTCAGAGTGCTCTTTGGAAGGTAGGGTGGTAATGTTTGGACCTGCTCTCAGGAGAGGCCAGTCGCTGGAGAAGGGGCAGGGAGAAGAGGAAGGCCCTCGAGGAGCTGGATGGCACAGCAATGAACCCAAGCATCGCCAGAATACCGAGGAGGGTCCTGGTCTTGGCAGCCTTTTATCTGGCAGTGCGTGGAGTCGCTGTGACTGCAGCTCCTGACAACAACGACGGCCGCCGCCATTGTGCTTTCTAAGCAGGCCTGTGTGAGCTTCTGCAGGCCTGTCATGTTCTCCTGACTCGTGGCCCTTCTACTGCCCAGCTGGGGAAAGGCCCTCTGGTTGCCAGCCTTGGTGAGAACGCCACTGTTTATGCCACCTACTGCTCTGGGAAGAGGAGACGGCCTCCCAGCAGAAGGAGGGAGCATCCACCCCAAGAAGGGACTTTGATCTGGTTCTCTGTTGTCACACTTTCATCTCGTTCCATTCCATTTGCAACTCTGCATCTGTACCTGTCCAGGATGGAAACCTCGTGTCTGCTTTGTCTTCTGGGGGCCTCTGTCCTTGCTCTGCCACAGGTTCTAGCCCAACGCAGCTAACGCCGGCCAATTGGCTTCTCCCTCCCTAGACCTCACTTGCCCCATCTGTGAAACGGGATCCTTCTTGTCCTTAAACGCTCCCCATCGTCCTTCTTCCTCATCTCCCCACTTCCCGAGGACTTGCAGCATAAGTCATTAGACTGGGCACTAGGTGTATTTGGTTGGAGCTTGGCTATCAAATTTCCTGCCCGCAGGGAGCTTCAAGCCTGGTACAAGAAACAGCTCCCTCGAGTCCATCGCTTAAAGAATATGTCATCTGGACGCCCTTCTGCTCCGGGGGAGGCTGAGACAGGAGGGTCCTCCGCTCCAGCTAAAGGCAGATCGGAGACGGTGAAGGTGAAGTCTTTCAAGGCGCCGCTGCCGGTCTCTTCTCCCCATCCCGGCCCAGAGCCCACCATGGAGAAGACGAAGTTGATCCAGAAGGCGAAGCGCTACGATGACATGGCCACCTGCATGAAGGCCGTGACGGAGCCGGGAGCCGAGCTGTCCAACGAGGAGCACAACCTGCTCCCGGTGGCCTACAAGAACGTGGTCGGGGGCGGCCGGTCCGCCTGGAGGGTCATCTCAAGCCTCGAGCAGAAGACCGACATCTCCGACAAGAAGTTGCAGCTGATCAAGGACTATGGGGAGAAAGTGGAGTCGGAGCTGCGGTCCATCTGCACCACGGTCCTGGAATTGCTGAACAAGTATTTAATAGCCAGCGCAACGAATCCAGAGAGTAAGGTCTTCTATCTGAAAATGAAAGGAGATTATTTCCGGTACCTTGCTGAAGTAGCGCGTGGTGATGAGCAAAAACAAATGATAGATAATTCCCAAGGAGCTTACCAAGAAGCATTTGGCATAAGCAAGAAGGAGATGCAACCTACACACCCCATCCGCCCGGGGCTGGCTCTTACCTTTTCTGTATTTTACTACGAGCTTGCCTGTACGCTGGCTAAAACGGCCTTTGATGAAGCCATTGCAGAACTTGATACACTGAATGAAGACTCCTACAAAGACAGCACCCAGACCATGCAGTTGCTTAGAGAGAACCTAACATTATGGACCTCGGACCGTGCAGGAGAGGAGTGCGATGCTGCAGAAGGGGCAGAGAACCAGCTGCTCACGGGGCCATCCTGCCCCCCCCCCCCGAGAAATCTTTTACACATCTCCATGCCTCCTTCCATTTGGATTTCCTAGAGCAAAGAGACCCATTCCTGCATATGGAATCAACTGTGGATAGTCTTTTCACACTGCAGCTTTGGGAAAACGCCGTTCCTTGATTTGTGTTTGTCTTGGCCTTCCTGGTGTGCAGTTACAGCTGTAGAAAAGTATTAATAGCTACATTTCATATCAATATAAGGAACTTCCAACAAGCACTTAAGTAGAGGACTAAAATGTATCTGGTATTTAAGTAATCTGAACCAGTTGCACAAGTGACTGTGTTTTGTATTACTGTGAAGACATAAAAATGTAGTTAATTACAAAAAAAAAAAGTATACGTCATCTGCCTGGCTATCAGAAAAAAAAAATAGTACTGGGGTCTTAAAGGTTTGTCTTAAAGCAAGCAGCCATGTAAGTCAGGGGTCAGCTAAGTCCACATGAAAGAAGCATGCTGGCCCATGTGATCCAAGGACTGTACATAATAAACCTCCAGACCCGAAGAGGGAATTGTTGAGAGCTTAAATTCTGAGCTGAGCACTCAGTTTGCAGAAGCCATGAGTGATGGTGAAACCTGAAAATCCATTTGTAGTCTCACTGCAGATTAAGCTTCCATTGAATTCCCACAGATAACTGACCGGAGAGATGAATTGCCCTCAGACAGTGTTGGGAAGTGGATTACTGCAGATATCGTTAAAATTTAGCATATGATTTGTTTGTTTTTCCTTTTGACCCATTTTTAACTTGTTTTAGTTTCTATTACCCTGTGTTTGACTTTGTTGTCATTGCTGGGAATTTTTGTATGATTTTCTTTATAGGAAACCCCAAATAGGTAACCAGGAACCAGATGAGTGGTCCTTAGGATGGCTGGGGAGGTGGGGGCAATAAAGCCAAGAAAACAAACTCACTGCAATCACGTTGATGCCGACTCAGCAATTTCCCGTGAGTTTCTGAGACTGTAACTGTTTAGGGCAGCAGTTCTCAACCTTGTGTGTGTTGGGGGGAGGGGGGGAGTCAAACGAAGTTGCAGTTATGAAGTAACAACCAAAATGATTTGTTGGTCAAGAGTCACCAGCACACGAGGAAGTGTGTTAAAGGGTCACGGCATGAGGAAGGTTGAGGACCACTGGCTCAGGGGAATAGAGACCCAGTCTGTCTCAGGAGGAGCGCTGGTGGTTTCGAACTGACTACCATGCAGACAGCCACCCAACACTTGAGCGGGGGTGGTGCTGGAGGCTAACAATGATGGGCACAAGAATGAAGAGCAGGATCTAAAATTGACTGTGGTGCTGACTGTACAACCCCTCTTAATATATATTTAAACCATTGAGTTGTACAGTTCAGGAATTGTATGTCAGCGAAACAGTTTAAAAATAAGAAGACACCATTAACACCTGTGATCAGAGGTGGGCATGCGGGGTACTGTGAGCGAGATGGGACAGGGGCGGGTTCCGTGGTTGGAGCAGCACTCTGTAGCCTGTATCACAACAGCAATAACGCTGAACGGATTCACAGCACCCACTTTGCCAGCATGCCCTGTGTGTGACTCTGGGCCCCAGTGAACTTGTCCTTGAAGCTTAGTCCTGCCCTCCTCTCATGCCCTGTCCCTACTGTGAGTGTGTGTGTGTGGGGGGGGGGTGCAGGCAAGCAGTGCCCCCCCTCCCCCTTATCACCACAGGACTTCCACTCTGCCGCGCTTTGCATAATTGGCTTCCGGTGAGATTCCATTGGAAGTGATTTGGCATACCCGGCTTTATGTCGCTGTCTCCTAATCAGCCCGGCGCCCCGGGGCATGTTATTGCGCGTCTCTCAAACAGGGATAATCGTTCCCACCTTACAGCCAGCCGCCCGCGTGGGGAGGCCGGGACACGATGCCGAGGGAGGGTACCCGCCTCCCGGGATGTGTCCCATCGAGGCCAGCCGCAGTCACTCCATAGGGATCCATAGGGAGCTCCAGGGGGGTGTGGAGGGCTGGAAGAAGTCTCTATTTTAACACAACCCTTAACTGAAATCGAATGGCAGTCTTCGGTGACAAATTCATTAAAAAAAAAAAAATCACTTAACCAAAAATCCAAACTCACTGCCACAGAGTCGATTCGGAATCATGACCACCCCACAGAACAGGGTGGGAGTCCCCTGTGGGTTTCCCAGAAGGTAACTCCTTACAGAGAACAGAGCCGGGTCCTTCTCCCGCAAGGGGCTGGTGGGCTTCAAGCCGCTGGCTTTGCAGGCTTAGGAACCCGGTGCACACCGCCATGCCACCCGGGGGCTCCTTAAAAATCGCTTACCTGGAGTCCCCCCAGAGTCCTTAGCCCTCAAACTGAAATGGTGGCTTACATGGCTTAAAACACAAACAAACAAAAACAGAAGAAGAGGAGGAAAAGTCACGCCGAAATGGCCTTGGAGTCTTTCGTGACCAGTTGGCTTCGAAACAAGAGCACACAATCCCCCAGCGATCGGGTGAGGATGCAGGTTCCACTCTTAGTACCTGGGGGAGGGGGGGGGGCAAGTGCTCAGAAGGGGGGTCACACCGGCACGAACCGGTTGGAAATCTTTGTGTTAGCTTTCAGGGCTGCCCGTGTGGCCACAAACTGCTTTGCGTGCGGAGGACACGGGCCATTGAATGAGGTCTTCTAACAAAGGGGAAGCCCCGGAAGGGGAGTCACGCCTTCTCACACCTCTCCCAGCCTCAGCTTCGGGCAGGTGACACAGCTCTAGTCACTAGCCACCCCCGGCCCCGCCCCCGAGCTGCAGGGGCGTGGTTTCAGCGGCCTCTACGGTCCAATCAAGAGGCACCTGACTCACCGCAGCAGCCTCTGCGTGGAAGCCCAAATTCCCAAGAGAACGTAGGATTGGCTCACACCAAGTCAAGTGTCCGCTCTGGGTCCAATCAGCTGAAGCTGGGCTTCCCGGCTGTGAGAGGGGCGGTCCCAAACCAGCTCATTTGTGTCTGTTCTCAGAGCGAGATCCCTCATCTCTCCTCCCCTCTGTGCCTCTGCTCCTGCCTTCTCTTGTCATTCGGGGAGCACGGGGCTCAGCTTGACCACTCAAAATGGCAGACCCTGCCAGAAGGCAAGGAAACGGGAGTCTCAAAACCTGCCACTTGCCTCATCTCGGTGCCCTGATTTCAAATTCCCAGGAGGCACAGCCCGATTGGCTGGGTTTGAGTCAGGTGACTCCATCCGGGCCCAATCAGCTGCAGCCAGGGGAGACCAAGCCTGGGAGAACCAGTTGGCCCTGACCGACTTGGCAGAGAGGGAAGAAGTGCTCGATTTCGCGAGTTGAGCTCTGGAGCTTCCATCCTACAGGGGCCCCAGAGAACCGAGGTCTCGGAAAGGACCCTTACTGGGTCATCAGATCCTGGCGGCCCTCGCCGAGACCTGGGACCCGAGGGAGCCTAACTTGGTGCAATTAGGAAAACAGCCCCCGTTCCGTTTGAGAAAGTGCTCCGGGGAGCGTGCCCCTCAGCAGGTCAAGACACGAGGCCCCGTGCAGAGGAGATCAGGGGTTCTGCGGAGCACGGATGGCCTCCGACAGAGCTGCTGGGCAGGGTGGCTCTCACCCGGAGGCGGCAGCTGCAGGCCTGCTTTGCCTCCTGTCCAGATATTTCCAGTAAATAAACATTGACGCTTTCGATATCATGTTAATTTCACAGGCGGCTGCTCGGCTGACAGTTTCCACACTCCACCAGCGCCTGTTGTCAGTTTTACACCCACAGGCGGACGGCAGCCCCTCTCGAAGGCCGCCCCACGACCAACAGACATAAAAACCGAACAGCTCAGAAAGGCCTGGTGGCGTGACAGGGAACCCCCGGCTGTCCAGGCGAGAGAAGCACCAGCCCTGTCCGTGGTCCTGAAGTCAACCGAGCCAGGCCCCAAGCCCCAGGCTTTAGAATCCCAGGGAGGGGCCGCTAACACGCATTGCTGCTGCAGTAGGAAGTTTGAGGCCAACCCTCCCTCACTGACATCGAGTCGATGCCAACCCACAATGAGTCTGTGGGGCAGGGGAGAACGGCCCCTGTGAGTTTCTGAGGAGAAAGCCCACGGAGTGGCTGATGGGTTCGTACTACTGACCTTGCAGTTCGTAAGCCAGAGCCTAACCGCTGTGCCACCTTGGGTCCAACCCAGTAATCTGCTTGTAAAAAACCGGACAATGAAAACCCTGCTTCTCATCTGTCGCCTTGAGTCAGTGTCACCACGGGCTGGAGTCCCCCATGATGACAACTGTTGGCTGTGACCCATAGTGTGACCTTTGCCAAGTCGCTTTACCTTTGGTCTGTGCAATGGGACTAAGATCGAGGCACTGCTTCTTTGGGAGTGTGTCTCTTACAACCCCCTCCCGGGCTTCCAGCGGGGACCCGAAGTGCATGACGTCTGGCGACTACCTGGCGTTGACCTTCATCATGAGCTCCCGAGGCAGCTGCTCCCCCCCCCTCCACGGTGCAGATGGGAGGGCTGAGGCCTGGTGCAGGGCGGCGGTCTGCCCAATGTCACAGCAGGAGATAGGACTAGACCGAAGGCACGGACCGGGGCTCCTGCTCCTTCAATCGCGATCAGGCACATATGCCAAGAATGATGGGGCTGGGGGACCCTTGCCTTGTTTCCAGCCCCGCTGAGCCAGCCCCTTGGGGTGTGTAGGCTTCTTCCTGATATGCATAGTCATGAGGCCTCATGCATATGGATCATTGATTCCTATTCTAAGCCGAGCTGAGGCCGCCCTTTCCAGCTAGACCCTCTGCAGCACAGGGGTCCATCTGTGTCAAAAGTCCCTTGCTGTCAGCTGCCTTCCTGAGCCCTGGCCTCTCTCGTCTTACCAGTCCTGCTCTGCTGCCCACACGGGAGTCGCTGCTGGAGCCTTCTTCTGAATGCGGGGCTCTCTTCCTGGAGTGGGGTGGGGGGGGGGTGCTGTCACCACTTCCTCCAGGGCCTCAGTAGCGCCTATAGGCTACACGTCTCCCCAACCACATCACCACACCTGGGGACAGGCCAACTGAGGCTCAGTCACAAGCAGTATGGTGACCGCCCAGCTCCTCCTCTTCCCTCTTCTCCCAGAAGAAGGTGTCCTTCCTTGGAGGGACCCCTGGGGGCGCTGCAGCCTGGGGGGGGGCGGTGATGGGGGCCTCGACCACCCACGTCTGTCCTGCGAGGCTCCCATGGCCATCTTCCCTGCAGGCAGAGCTCTGAGTGCCCATACAGCAGCTCACATTCACGCACTCCTGGCGCCCGTCTCTGCTCAATAAAGACTCATTAATGGACTAGAGTGAATTAGCGTCATTAACACTGCTCTCAGAGGCGGCCAGAGGTCGGTGGCTGCCCTCTAGTCCCAGTCCACACCCTGGGCAAGTTGGGCCAAGGCCTTCTGCTCTCTGAGTCTCAGGGGCCTCCACCTTCAGGACACCCCCCCACTCCCCCAATCAGGTAGCCCCCACCATTACCTCCAGGCCTGGACCCTCACACTGTCTTGAGTATGGCACTTTCTCCACCCCGTACTCAGATCCGAGCTCTCCTCCAACACACCAGGGCGCCCCTCGCGAGTCTTTGCACTGGTGGCCTGCTTTGTCTTGTATTGTGTCCCAGACTGCTGAACACCTGAGCAACCGTTAAAACCCTATGCCAATGTGACCTCCTCCTGACTCACTTCTGGCTCGGGGCTGGGGCAGCTGATCTCTGTCTCTGTGATCCCTTAAAGCAGAGGCTCTCAACCTTCTTCCTTCCTCTGTCCTTCCATACAGTTCCTCATGTGGTGATGACCCCCCCCCAACAGTAAAATTATTTTTACTACTACTTCATCACTGTCATTTTGCTACTGTTATGAATCATACTGTCAATATCTGATATACAGGATGCATTGGCATTGTTACAAATTGAGCTAATTAAAACACAGTGATTAATCACAAAACAAAATGTCATTATATATTGTGAATAGTCATGTGTTCTCCGATGGTCTTAGGCGACCCCTGTGAAAGGGGTCACGACCCACAGGTTGAGAACCGCTGCCCTAAAGGGAGTCTCCGATGTTGAGGTTATGTGGAAGACAGATTCCAGAGAAGCCTCCCCCACCCCTCAAGAGGATTTGTTCCCAGGCAAGTTGAGAGGAGGGTGGGGTCTGGGTTAGAGGGCCAGCTTCCCTCTGTCACCTGCAGTCAGGTCGTCTGCCTGGGTGTCTGTCCCTCCCCCTGCAGGACCATGTTCTCAAGTGAGGCCAGGCCCAGGCTCAGCACACAGTAGGTGCTTTCCTCAGCTGAGTGTCCAGAGGACACAGGGCCCAAGCCTGTCTCAGCACCCAAGGAGTCTACAGAGAAGAGGGGGAGCCTGATCCACTGGAGTCCTCTCCTGCCCGCTGCCCAGTCCGTACCCGACACCTTCCGAATCACTTCATTTCTACAGGTTTTCATTAAAGTCTGTGCAGCAGATAATAAATAAATGAGAAGCAGGAAGCTGGCTGCCAATCTGCTGCCACATGTCAGGGAGACAGGACCACGGTGGGTAGATGGGTAGAAGTGGGGAGGGGGACAGCCTCCAAGCTGAAACAAGATTCTCTGGGTGCTCAGTGACACCTCCACCTCCAGCATCAGGGTCTTTCTGGGCCATAAGGACCCTCTTGACCATACCATGCAAATAGGAGATACCAAGGCCTGTCCCTTCTGTAGCCCCATGTGAAGGATTGTCTTCAAAAGGCTGACTCTGCATTGCAGGTCCCATTTGCTGAGGGGCTTTTTGCTTGACTCCTCCAAGCCAGTCTATAGGCTGAGAGAGAGAGGACCCACACCCCCTGTCATGGAGTTGGTGTCCACCCTGTAGGACATAGCAGAACTACCCCTGTGGGTTTCAAAGGCTGCCACTCTTTATGGGAAGAGAAGTTCCCGGTGGTTTCGAACACCTGACCTTGTGGTTAGCAGTTCAGTGCATAATAACTAGGCTACTAGGGGAATGGGTCTGATTTTTGAAGTCTGCACTTTCCTTTGAGCACCACAGCCTCCCACTGGAACAAGTCCACCTCTTGGGGGATCAACACCACACCTTGGGTTCCAGAATCTCTTGGGACTTTGTGGCAGTGTGAAGGTTGCCCCCAGAAAGGGTTATGCCTGCCTGCCGACCAGCCCTCCTGGGCTGGACGTGAACCAACCAACCACCCCACCAAACAAAAAACCCATGGCCTGAGCTGCTTCCCACTCAGGCGACCAGTGTGTGCCTGAGGAGCAGAACTGAGCTGCCATCTGTACAGCGATGGGTCCCCAGGCCTTTCTGTGGTGCTGCTGGGTGAAGCCACAAGTCTTTGGATTGTGAGTTAAACAAGACCAGGGGCCAGGGCCAGACCTCTCTGCCACACAGGCTGGGGGAATGGTCAGTCACGGGAACTTTCGAGGCAGAGAGTGTGAAAGCTGCCCCCAAAGGAGGATACGTGACAACAACACTCTTTTTTTTTTTTTTTTTTTTTAAAGCATGACATTGTTGTGATCAAGTTCTGGCACCAAGATAGGAATGGGATTTCCACTTGGGTCAAGAGGGGGCACAGCCGGGGGACAGGGGGTGTCTTCATGGCCCCCTGATTGCGCCCACACAGGGCTCTGCCCCAACCTGCTCCACACCCATGTTCCATCCACATGGTCCCCTGTGTCCCCCAGCCATCACATATGCTCCTTCTCCTCCACAGAACACTTCCTTCTCTGTCTCTGTCCCCATTTCTGCCTGGCTCTCCAACCCCCCCACCCTTGTCCTCTAAGCCTCATAGCAGATGTCTTCTTCTCAGAAGTCCTGTCTGGTGTTCCCCCCTCCCCCGCCCCCTTCTGAAGGGCAGGGACCACAGCAGACTCGCCTCCCAATTCTCTAGCACAGAGCCAACACAGAATAACTGCTCTGAAGTCTTTGTTGACTAGGCTTGTCTTTGTGAAGTCCTTTGAAGCAGTGAGGGGAGGAGGTGAGCCCAGTATACAGAACAAGGTCCCCACGCTTCCCAGTGCCTTCCAGAGAGCAGTGTCTTGCACAGAGAAAAGACACACCAGGAGGCACAGGTTCAAGACCTAGATCTGGCTCTGACCTTGGGAATGCCCTTGGGCAGGTCTGGCACTTGTGTGAGCCTGGCCAGGGTTTTGAGATGGCAGGTGAATAGGGCTCCGGAGACTGGAGCAGGGACATACACCTGACACTGTGTGGCCAAGGCCACCTGCTGGCATTCTGTTCAAGGCCGGCCCTGGGATGGCCCTGTGCTCATTCAGAGCCTGGTCTCTCTGCGGGGAGAGCTGCGAGGTGGTGAGAGAGTGGGAGGCAGGGAAAAAGCAGGATTGAAATTCCATCAGGCGCTCACAGAGCCTGCTCCCTGGAGTCCTCGTGCCTTTGTTCCATTTAATCAATATGTAATTAAACTGAAATCCCAGCTTAAGAATTTCCAGCAGTGCTAAGACCTGGCTTTCCAAGGGACAGGCTGAGCCAGGCTCCTGGGTCTCCAGCTATTAGCCCCTTACCAGCCTGGCCTGTCCCCACCCCCATTGGCCTCAAGGTCACCTTCTCCAGCCGACCAGGTCAGGTGGGACTTCTGTCTTCCACTTGACTTTCTGTGCTCAAAGATCAGGAGGAAGGGACATGCTTGCTGGACCCCAGCCACCACCTGGGTCACTGGATTCTGGTTTCCTTCCGGGGCCAGTGAGGCCATAACAGAACTGGGACCTGTCCCCACCCACCTCCTGCCTCCCGGCTCTGAGGGCTCAGGCCAAGGTGCAGAGAGCCTGACTGCCCCGGGCCGAATTCTCACCCGGCGCCCACGCTGCTCCGCCGGCTCTTTGATCTGCGTTCATGCATTCAATCCTCCAAACAGACCCACGGGGTGCGGTGGGGTAAGATGAGGACACGGAAGTTCCCGGAGCCACGCAGACTTCTTCACCCCAAAACCAAACCAGGTGGCGTGCACGTGCTGTGGTTCGAGGTTCTTGGCGTCTCCATGGGTGTTGGCGGAGAACGTGCTCTGATTTTCCAGACGTGATCACCAGGCCTTTCTTGCGAAGCACGTCTGGTGGACTCAAACCTGGAACCTGTGGGGTGGCGACTGAGCGCGCTTTCCAGTGTCCTTACCCGAGGACCCCACAGCCACCCCATGGGGAGGCCCTGTGATGGGCCCTATTGAAGGATCAGGCAACGTAGGCCCAAACTTTCCTGCCTCAGAGCCATGAGCCACTCGGACTCCGGATTCCTTTCCTAGGGCTGCGTGACACAGAATGGGCAGCTTTAAGCAAAGGGTGCCTACTCTCTCTCTCTCTCAGTTCTGGAAGCAGGATGTGGACGGGGAGCAGCTCTCCCTGGAGTCTCCAGGACTCTCCTCGTGGCAGTCACTAATCGTGTCAATTTCAAGATTGGGCGTGTAGGAGTGGAGTCTAGCCTGTCGATCTGGAGCTAGCCAATGAGTCCTCTGTGTGGGCATGGCTTTCTCCTGAGAATTCTGGGAAATCCCACGGTATTTTTCCCTCTTGCATGCGCTCGACTGACAAGACACAAGGCTGACTCCCTGGGAGACGCTGCAGCTGCCAGTACACCTGCCAGCCTGCTGATAGACCCTGAGTCCTGGAAACGGGAGAAGCCCCAGAGAGGCCCCTGTCTGCGCTGAGGTGCTTTTACCACCACTGGATACACAAGACTCTGCACTCACTGGTCTGTGATTGTCCTGGTGTCATTGCATGTGCTTCGTGAGTCTGAAGGGGACTTAGGGATTGGTATCAGACAAATGGGCTAATACTGGACTTACGGACTTGGACTGGACTGAGTTGGGATGCTTTCTCAGTGTTCTATTCCTCTTGTATATAAACCTCTTATATATATATACACATATATATACATATACATATGAATTTGCTTCTCTAGTCTACCCAGACTAACACACTCCTTTTCCCCTTCTCCCAGCTGTTAGGACCCAAGGTCTGTAGCTGCATCACTGCATGGTGTCCCACCCTCTTTCATAAAGGTCCACCCTCCTCCTCCAGTTCTGCTAAGATCTTCAAGAGTCCTTTCTCCAAACAGGGCTCCACTCATGGAAACCAGGGCTGAGGACTTCAGTGTGTCTTCCAGGGAGCATGCAGTTCAATCCATAACAGCCTTAGTGGTGTAGTGGGCTGTTCTGCAAGTTCTGCAGTTCGAAACCGCCAAGTACTCCTTGGGAGAAGGAAGAGGCTGTATTCCCGTAGAGGTCTATAGTATCTGAAACCCACAGGGGTCTTTTAGTCTGTCTTAGGATAGGGGGTCCCCGTGAGTGGGAATTGACATGATGGCAGTAATTTGGTTTGGGAGTGCTTAATCTTCCCTAACAAGGACTTCCTTTGGAGGGCACAGGCTTCCACAATGTTCTGCCCCCAAGAGCAAACCTAGCACGCCTGCCCCCATCGTGCCCTCTCAGAGCCCCTCCTGAGGCAGCAGGCAGCCCCTCACAGGCCCCCCTCTGCTGTCTCAGTGTTCTCTACTCAATCTCTGGATTCTCATATCCATTGCAATGGATGTACAGAACTCCCAGACAAAGTGCATGATGGAAAGTTGTAATGCCAGTGAGCATTGTCTATCAGGGCATGTCACGAAGTTCTTGCAGGTCTGCTAAGAAATTTAAGCTAAGAGCATTTAAGCCTCATTCAATTCAAGCTCCGAATGCCTTCAAACCGAGCCCCCTGAATTTTAAATGCCCAGAGACACCCCACCGCGGTAGTGTCAGCCCCAAAGCTCCACTTCTGTGGGTCAGTAAGTCCACCTTCCCCAATGAAGTGCCCAGAGGCACCTCACTCCACAAACCCGCCTCCCGCACAAAAGCATGCAGGCTTACTTGCTCCACGGGCTGGGAAGTCAGAACTGACTCACGCGGCAGTGGGCCGGCTCATGCTATGTTTTTGAGATGTGTTTCACACATACAGCACAGATCAGTTCAGATAAGCCCCATTTCACTCGCTCAGTGGCTGCACGGGACTAGTGGCTCCCCTGCTGGGTGAAAGGCGGTAAGAGAGGATAGGATGGGGGTTCTACTTTGGGGCACCCTGAACCCACTCAAGCAGGGGCTTTGGGGGAGGACACTTCCGAGGAGGCTGAAAGGCGGCATAGGGCAGGCCTCACTGTAGGGTTCCGGTGTGGGACTCGGGGAGGAGACCAGCCGAGCCCTGGAAATTATCCCATGAGGGTGGAACTCTGACAAGTCGACACTTGAGGGTCTGAGCCTGAAGGCGGGTAAGAAGGTGGTAGGGAGTGGAGGGTGGAGACTCTGCTCCCGACATCATCCCACCTCCATCTTTAGCAGCCAATACTGGTCTCCAGGGGGCTCACCTTCTCAGACCCCTTTCCCAGCAGCCCCTGGGAGAGCCCTGTGGACTCTCATCCTGTCCCTTGTGACAAACATGATGCCCCCACAATCTCTCTTTGAGGGAACCATGCCTCGGGCCCATCTCCGCACCCAAGGAGAAGAAAAATGGGCCTGTCCTTTCAGAAAACAGAAGCCGTCTTTTCCAACAGATGGGAGCTTTGCTTTCAGACACGTTAGAAACTGGAATCCAGCCCCTCCCCTGTCCTCGTGGTGCCATTTGGTGCTCTGGGATGTCACAGAGACACCCCCCCATCCTGTCTTCCGTCCTACCACTGCACAAAACACCCACAAAACACCGCCCGGCCCTGTGTCGCCTCATAAGGCTGCAGAAGTTGATCTTACTGCAGCCACAGGGTCCGGCCAGCTTCTCTTTCGTCGGCCTTCTCTTTTGCCAACCACGGGCTGCCGAGAGAAGCCAATCCAGAGACTTTTGTGTACATATGTAAGAAAGAGTTTGCTCTCAGGGAGTAAGTGGATATCAAGGGGAAACCCCAGCCCAGTTCAAATCAAGTCCGTAAGTCTGACACTCGTCCATAAATACCTCTTCAGACTCACACAGCTGCACATCATGCTGCAGATTCCCAGGGTTCTCCTTGTAAGGCGGCCATGCCCACAAGGAAACACCATCAGGCTGTGACCTGATTGACAGGCTAGACTCCACCCCTCCACTTTAAGCTGACATGAAATGATGTAAACACCATAGTCTCTTCTCCGGGGGCTGGCTTCTCCTGACAATGTGTCCCAAGCAGGTAAGATTTGCAAGCTCAGGGAAGAGACAGCTCGGTGGTGCCACGGAGATTCAGAACGGACTGGATGGGAGTGAGTTGGGTTTTGACTTATACGTCTGGTCTCGGATGTTTGATGTCTCCCGATTCCTTAGGGCAAGAGACTCCTGGGAATTTCCCGGTCACCCCTGCTGTCTAGTTAGGGCAGTTCTAGGGCATCCAGGAATAGGATGGACCATCTCCCAGGTATCTCAGGGGAAATGGGCTCCAGACCGGGGTGAGGTGGGAGGTGGGGTGTCTCTTCAGTCTTCAGAAGATAGTCACCCAGTGACCAGCTCTCTGGGGGAGAAGGACTCAGCTAGCACGGCAGTCTCTCTCATCGACCCTGCTCTCTGCCAACCCAACCTTCTAGGTCAAGGTCTAGAGGCATGAAGAGATTGTGCTCCTCTCCAACCCACTGTGTCACAAGCTGGTGGAGAAGACCCTCGGGGGTCACCTGGAGCCTCAATGGCTAGCCTGAGGGGACCCAGCCCCTGCAAGGCTCAAGGGAAGGTCTGGGGAGGCTGGTGTCATCAACCAAGGGGCAGGTGGGCAAGGCCACAGCAGCCTGTCCTGGAGTTCCTGAGTTCACCCTCCATTTCCCTTAGCCCCAGTTGATGTAGCAAGACAGTGGGGGAAGAAACAATGTGGAGGAAACTCACACATCTGGAGAAGGGCAGTCTACAGAATCTCTGAGCCACAAGGCTGTACCTGGGCCAGAGGCCGGACGGACCAAGCACCAAGTAAAGGTGTCTAGCCTATGAGAGGGCTTCAGAAAGTTCAAGGAACATACAGGGGAATGGAGATGGACTCTGTCCGCAGACTGGAGAAGGCCCTGTCCTATGGAAGGGGTGATAGTATCCACTCTCCTCCTGGTCTTTCTAGAACACAGACTTCCCAGGCAGGGTTGCCTATGGGACTCAAAGCAAGAGTCTGGCCAGCACTTTGGGCACCAGGGAAAGGGGACTGAGATCAACAAGGGCAGGCCAGCCGGGGCCACTGAGCAATCGGATGAAATGGAGATGCTGAGCTGAACTTGGTGTTCTAGAAGAGTTTTTTAAAAAGGGGGGATGTCTGTGGCCTCACCAGGGGTTTCTAGCCAATGCTGTCTCCTGGCCCCCCTCGATAGGTAAGGTTTCCAGAGTTGTAACCCTTACTGGAGCAGATAGCCTCCTCTTTTTCTTGTGAAGCAAAGGGTGGGTTTGAACGACTGACCTTGCTGTAAGTCCAGGGCTGACCGACAGTGCCCCAGTCTGTAGGCCATACGGATCCTGTGCATGTGACCCAAAGGTGTGCAGGTGGACGGGGAGAAGCTGTGACAGCAGTCCCTCGAAGCCAGCCGGACCTGGACCATTCTATCCTTGGGAGGTAGGTTGGGGGAGGGCTGGGTGGCTGTCCTGGCCCCTCAGTCTTGATTGGAACCACAAGGCAGCTGCACTGGAGCCAAAACACACCTGCTCAGGGCATCCTGCAGACTGCTCCCACCCAGGCTTCTAGTTCCTGCCCACCTTTAGGGAGGCTCCACAGGCCACCTGTTGGGAAAGGCACCTGCGATTGAAGAGCAGGGAGGGAAAATGTGGCAGGGGTTCAGCTCCCCCGGGGCCGGGGGCATGGCAGAGCAGCCTGAGGCGTGACTGTCATGGTGATTCAAGTCCTCCCAGCCGCCTCCAGGTCTGCTACATTTCAGGCCAAAGACTGCCCACTCCACCCTGGGGGCCATCCTTGGAGGGTCCTGCAGACACTATTACAAAAGGCCAGTGGGAGGCTTCCCGCTCAGCTCCCTGACCCATGCAGCCCTTTCCTGCCTGCCCTCCACCCCCACCCCCCATCCCTCACCCCTGCCCTTAAGCCACAACCCCAGGCTTGCTGGAGGGGTCCTAGGTTTACCGTGGCCTAAGCCAAGGAGCAGACGGGCTAGGAGGAGAGGTGGAGAGCTCAGGGGTGCCCAGTGGTGGCCATGCTGGGCTTGGGAGGCTGGGGAGAGGAAGGCTGGGTGGTGCAGAGCCTGGCACTGTCTGAAGAGGGGTGGGGCAGGGGGCAGCTGAAGGCAGGCCCTGGTCTGGAAGCGCCAAACCTTAGTTTAGAGATTTTTTTCCAACCCAAGTCATTCAGAGCTTTCCTCATATTGTGTGTGTGTGTGTGTGTGTGTGCGCGCGCTGAGTCTCGATACTACCTTCTAATGTTCTTTAAATCAACTTACTTAGTTTACTGGGGGAGGGGGTGTCCACACATTTGAAAAGGACCCTGTTGGTGTTGGGTTTCTGTTGGAGGTGCTAGAAACTTCTGCCATCCAAAAGAGGCTACGGCGACACAGCATGGCGAGTGTGGTTAACGTCGGGGAATCCAGGGGCCTTTAAAATTCTCGTAAGAAAATTCCACTACTGTGTAAGTCCAACTTACACTACTGGGTAAGTCCGATTCTTGTTAAGTTTGATAACACACACACACACACACACACAATTTAACGGTGTCTTTTCTTTTAACCTTTAACAGAAATGCTTCAAAGGAAAAGATAGTTTTTGTTTCCATAAACTCGAGGATGGTGTGAAATCAATCGTCTCCCTCAGAAAGCTATACCGGGATCCTGCATCCCCTCAAAGATGAGGCTTTCTGTTCCTGTAAAAAGCTACGGTCCCCAAAACTCACAGGGCAGTTCTACCCTGTCCAATAGGGTGGATATAAGTCAGAATCGACTCATGGCAGTGAGTCTATTTATTTATTAATTTTTGGAACTCTCCCTACCAGTGAGCATGACCTTGATTGGAAACAGGGTCTTGGAAACAGTCATCAGATAAATTAACATGAGTTTACACTACAGAAGGGTCGGGGCTAAGGTGAAAATATTTGAAAATGAAGATAGCAACATGTGGACAAATATACTTGATACTAATGATGTATGGAATGTTATAAGAGCTGTAAGAGCCCCCAATAAAATCATTAAAAGATATAGTTAGATAGATAACATTCCCTTGAAAGTATGTCTGGCAATTTAACCCTCTCATGTAGTCTTTCCATCTTAGACTCAATGGGTCTTCATGGACTTTGAAAGAAATGAAAACTCAGACTCTGTTGAAATGACCACAATGCTCTTCCTTGAATGGTTTTGGTACCTTGTGTTGCAATACGACAAAAAAAAAATCTACAACATTCAAGAAAAAGAAAGAAAGAAAGAGCAGAAACATTGAGATAGATACTGAAGGAATATGACCTTGAGATAACAGAGGCAGGGGCCAGAATGATGGGGTGGCAAACCCAGGAACCCTGTCACCAGAAGTTAGGAGAAGGCCGTGGAGAACATTCTCCCTTCGAACCTGTCACAAAATCTCATGTCCACTCGCAAAGGGGTGGAGTCTAGCCTGGCAATCAGGCCGCAGTCTGATGCCCTCGCTTGGTGGTTCTCTGGAGGCCAGACACACACTCTCACCCTAGAAGACATTCCTATTGACAAGACACATGGAGCTGTGCTAAGCGAGAACCCTGGAGCTGCAGGAGCCACATGGAGACCCTGTCAGCACAGAGATGCTTCCACCGCCACCGGGTCCACGAGACTCTCCACCCGCTGGCCTGTGTTCTTTCCTCTGTACTTGGTGTCATTGCATGTGCTGCACAAGTCTCGAGAGGAATTTACAGGCTGGTCATGGGCACATGGACCTAATATCAGACTTAGGGACTTTAACTGGGCTTGGCTCGGATGGTTTCTTAATGTGCAATTGCTCTTTGATGTCAAGTTCTCTCTTATACACACAAGTGTCTACGAATTGTTTTTCTAGTCGACCAGGACTAACACAGGACCCTGAGAACAAGGGTTCTCAACCTATAGGTCAAGACCCCTTTGGGGGTCGAACGACCCTTTCCCAGGGGTTGCCCAATTCATAACAGTAGCAAAATTAGAGTGATGAAGTAACAATGAAAATAGTTTTATGGTTTCATCCATGAGGAGCTGCATGAAAGGGTCGTGGCATTAGGAAGGTGGAGAACCCCTGCCCTAGAAGGATCAACATGACTGACACCGTATTTTGTGCTTTTAACCAGCATTGTGAGACACTAAATACATTTGCTGTGTTCTAAGCCACTCCAGTCTGTGGTGTTGTTACAGCAGCCCTGAGAAACGAATGTGAAAGGTGTCTCGGATTGAATTGTACCTTCAAAACTCTGTGCCAGCCTGACTGGACCATGATTTCTGGTGTTGCAGAATTGTCCTTAATTGTGATCTGATGTAATTATCCTCCGCTTTGTGATGTGATTTAAATCCTGACTTCTTTGTGTTCATCAAGCAGGATCAGGATAGACCGTATCTTACGGGATGGTGTGACTCAAGTCCTATCCTATTCAAGTCACAGCTTCGCCTGAGTCACACTCTCTACCTTTCAAGAGAGAAAAGAAGAGAGAAGCAAGCCAAGAGGAAGGACCTGACTACCACCAAGAGAGAGGAGCTGGGAGCAGAGTGAATCCTTTGGGTTCAGGTCCCTGTGCCAAGAGCCTTCTACACTAAAGTGACCAGACGCTCCGCTTTTGGCGGGACAGTCCTATTTTAAACAATTTTTTTCCGCATCCTGCGGCATTTTTAAAAAGTCCCGATTTTTGGAAAGAATGCACGACAAGCTAGGGAACGGTGGGAGAACGGGAAGGGGATATACGCGCACCCCCCCCCCCCCGACACACACACGGCGGGAGAATGGGAAGGGGATATACCCCCGACACACACACACACACACACACACACACACACACACAGTCAATGGTGTTTCGCTTTACCAATGTTAAAATCTGGTCACTTTATTCTAGACCCAAAGCAAGGTTGATGTCAAGATACATGGAGATCTCCAAAGAACGCCTCTGATGCTTAAAGGAGACAAGGATTTTACTTGAGAGCCAACAGAGAAAGAAAGCCTTCACCCAGAAACAATGTCTGTGAAAAAATAAACTTCTGTTCTTGAAAGCCACCCCCTTGTGGATTCCCCATCATAGAAGAACTGGGCCATCAAGACAGGAAGTAAATGCAAAATCCAGAAAAATGTGAGCAAGAAAAGCACCACGGCAACCCCAGGCCTTAACTATACCCAGACGCCAGGAGTCTGAGGCCTGACAATTCTGGTTTCAGGGAAGGAAATTTGCCAGAGGTCTCAGTGTTCAGCTGTAGATTTCTGTCTTTTCAGAAAGCTTGAAACAAATGAGAAGCAGACTGACTTCCTTACCACGTGACAATTTAATGATGTGCGACGGTTCCCTGTGAGACTTACAGTCGTCTCCATGCCATCGGGTCTTTCACCATGATGGCGGTACCAGCCCCTCCTGGGGCTGCCGCTCTTCCATACAGCAGCAGAGGGATCCTGCTGTCTTTCCAAACTGTCCCCAGATGGCTCCCCAACTCACTCACTATGATGGTTGGAGACAACCCCCCTCTTCCGATCTCCACGCTTCTTCCAGGACCCCTCCCTGGCCTACTTGCTGCCAGGATGACCCCGCCTGAGAGCCTGGCTCTTGGTGCACTCTGTCTGGTCCCCTCAGCACACCCTTACTCGTCACCTCCTTCAAGACTTTGTACAAATGTCACCTCCTCAGTGCAGCCCTCCCTGGTCACCCAGCCTCCACCACTGACCCCCGCCCATCTTGGTGCCCTGGCTTTCTTTGCAGCTGGTCCGGTGGCCGTGTGAGTGTTGCGCTGATGCTGGAAGCTCTGCCTCTGCTGCGTTTCGAATGCCAGCGGGACGTCCTGCTCCCAGACAAAGAGACTCGGAAGAAAGACCTGGTGGTCTGCGTCTCAAAAGAGCAACCCGTGAGATCAGCAGGATGGCCCAGTGCTCTGACTGTGGGCCCAGCATTCGAAGGGAGCGCTCTCTGCAGGAGGACATCAGGCTTGGGGAAACAGAGGGTCAGCGAGGCCGAGGTGAGCCTTGGTGACCTGGATGAGCACAATAGCCACAAGGCTGGGCTCCAACAAGAGACCAGGAGGCTAGGGACCTAGGGGCAACTCCTCACTCTGCACCCCACCCCTGCACATCCCCTGCTCTCTCTCCCAGCCTGTACACTTCAGTCTGCCTCCCCAAGTCTCCTGCCCCTTGGAGGGGGTGGCCCTGGAGGACACAGCACTGCTTTGTCACAGGCTGTCTTCAGGCTGAGGGGGCATGTTTTGTCTGGATCTGCAAAGCACAGAGGAATGGCAGCACGAGATCACCGTTCACACCCGCTTGTCACCATCTGCAGAGGCGCTTCTTTCTCCATCTGGTGAGGGGAGATGTCTTTTACCCCCTGCACCCCAAACACTGAACCCCCTGCCATTGAGTTGATTCCCAGCCACAGCAGCCTCATGTGTGACAGGGCAGCATTGCAGCACCGCCCTTTTGGTGGCTGTCACCCTCATGAAAGCAGGCAGCCAGGCCCCCAGAAGAGTCCCAGGAGCCAGCCTCCTGGCTCGTCGATGCCAGCATGTCCAAATCACACAAGATCGCGTTGCCCCAGCCACCCTGCAAAGGAGCGTTCTGGCAGACTAGCTTGTCCTTCTGGCAGGCCGTGGTACCTTCCATGTTCTTAACCACACCATTCTTCCAAGGAACCAATCCTTCAGTCTTCCTCCTTCATGGATTCTCAGTGAGCCTGCCTCCCATCCCACCGCCGCCGCCCCCTTCTGCATCCAGCCCAGCCTCTCAGAGTATTCGCTCAGCGTACAGACGGAACAAGTACAGGCCAGGGACCCTACGACCCTGCCATACACCTTCCCTGATTTTCAACCAGCCAGCACTGCCTTGCTCTGTTTGGTTGACTGCCTCGTGGTCCCTGTACAGGTTCTGAATGAGCACGGTGGAGTATTCTAGAATCCCCCTTCTTCTCGCTGCTAGCTTAGCCGAAGCAATAGAACACAAATAGCCATTTCCTGACATCCTTTGCTTTCGCCCAAGATCCCCCTGACATCAGCATGGATGTCCCTTGTGCCCATCCTCCTCTGAACCGGGCTTGTCTTTCTGACAGCTCCCTGCCGTTGCACGGCCGCAGACGCTGCCGAGTGCCATCTGCACACGTTAACTTACATGTGATAGTCATGATACTGTTTGATAATTTCCGCATCCTGGTGGGTCACTTGTCTTTGGAACGGGCACCCAGTGGGCCAGAGAGCGAGGTCTTCCAACTGTATCGGCCCAGACGAGTGAGTGCTTCTAAGTGAAGTGTCCAGATTTTAACACTGGGAAAGCGGGGCACCATTGACAGGCGTGTGTGTGTGTGTGTGTGTGTGTGTGTGTGCAGAGGGGGGATATTCCCTTCCTGTTCTCCCCCGTCATTCTCTAGCTTGTCGTGCATTCTTTCCAAAAATCAGGACTCTTTTCAAAACGCCGTGGGACACGGGAAAAAATGATTTAAAATCGGGACTGTCCTGCCAAAAGCGGGACGACTGATCTCTTTATTCTAAGGGCTCATCGGCTCGTGGAAACATTCTGTTGGTGTGCCATCAATTCCCGAAGCCTCGTTTTTTGGCTAATGCCTTCAGTGCACCTTGAACTCCCTCCCTCGTCGTATAGCGGGTGCTCAGTAAACATGCACTGCCTCCGCTGGCAACATCAACGACTATCTGTGGTTGCTATACACTCTGTTGTCAGTTTGAGAGGATTAAGAAGACAGGGGTGGAAGTTGGCCTGTCCATCAGGTCATACCTTGTTGACCATATTTGGAGGTCTTAAGGAGATAATAGCTCCCTGGAGGCAGGACACAGGTTGACTCCCGGGGAGGCGACAGCTGACAGAACACATGGAGCTCCACTTGTGCCCTGGGCTGCAGGAACCACTTGGAGACCTCTGCCAGCCCTGAGTGCTTACGATGCCACTGGACCCACAAGACTTCCCATTGACCCGTGATCTTCCTGCATTCGGTGACGTTGCATGTGTTGCGTGAGTCTATAAAGGACTTTATAGGTTCACATCACACATAGGGGCTAATATCTGACTTATGAACTTGATCCGAACTGGGCTGGGATGTTTTCTCAATATTCAATTGCTTCCCCCCCTCTCAATTGCTCTTTATATAAAGTTCTTTCTTACACACATCTGAGTGTCTCTGGATTTGAGTCTCTAGTCTACCTGGAGTAACACACTATCTAGCTTTTTTTGGGGGGGGCGGCATCACTGCTCTCCAGCGGTGGGAGTAGGAAGCCCAGCCCCACTGCTGGAATTGAACCTCAGTCCCAGTGGGCCACAGTCCCACGCACAACCACTATACCACCGGGGCTCAGCCCGAGTAACACACTATCTAAAGATCACTTTTGAGCTGGGGTTTAGAAAAGCTCAGTGGGGAGAGTTGTGGATGCATGCCCTATCAGACCCATAGCAGAGGCAGGAGTCATTATCCTCTACGTGGTCAGAGCCTCTCGCATGGCCATCTGCTCACAGCCAAGGTCTGCATCCAGCTGACAGTCTTGAACGAGGCAGTCAGTCTATACCTCTCTGCTCCATTTGGCCTGATGCCACTGGACATCATGGGCCTGAGAGGTCTGCCAGCATGCAAGCAAGCCCTGCTGGCTCCCTATCCGAGACCCTGGAGCAGTTCAGGACCAGGACCCGCAAATGCCAGGGAGGGGAGCTAGGTTCTTCAGGACACCAAGTCAAGCTCCATGACGACATCCACACTGAGGTGTAAAGCCAAGGAGGTGATGGCAAGTCTGCTGAGGCGCTAGTGTCTCCTGGCTGAGGGGCTAGTGGTGTCTCCTGGCTCTGCCATACTGGGGGGCGAGGAGGGGAGTGGACCCTTGAGCAAGCTGTGGGGAAGGGACAGCTCTTATGGAGCAGGGGTCTCCCCCAAATCCCTTGAGCTCGCTCTAGCTTCTCCTTGCACCTCACATCCCATCAGTCTCGGGGAGGGTTCTAGAATCCTGCCTGGGGGTAGGGAGAGGTTCCCTGAAGAAAAAGTCTGGCCAAGCAGCATCCTTCAGGGTGTGAAGATCACCCACTGTCCCAGAGGAGGCTCACCCATCCTGGGACAGAAGGGGTGTCCCCATGCTTCTGCCACTGCCAGAGCAGAAGCCAGCACACTGGCATTAACGCATTTTCCCAGATGCCAGCAGCGACCAGAGTCACGGCCTCATCATAGGAGTGGGGAATGAGTCGGAGCTGGCCTGGGTCTTGCCTCAGTCGAGGCTCCTGTTTGTGCTTGGGCACTGGGCACCAATGCGTTAACGGGATGGTCTTCCAGCGTCTGAGGCACAGAGTGGCAGTAATGGAAGGTTTCTGGCAGCCTGGCCAGGACAGTCATGGGCACATGGCTCTGAGAGCAATAGGGAAGGGCAGTACCCCCCACCCCCACCCCGGGCCCAGGAGTCAGAGCAGACTCTCTCAGAAAGCCAGCTTCATCTGACCTCTCTCCCCCAGAGTGAGCAGCCGAGTGGGGGTCCCTCCCTACCCATTGCCCCTGAGTAAGAGGCTCACAGCACTGGACAGAGGCAGAGTGCCTCTCTGTCCCCAGGGGGTCCCTGGCACACAGTCCTTAAATGCTGCACACCAGCCTGGAGGGGTTGTCTGGAGGAAGTGGGGTGCAGTGGGGGTGGGGAGGACTGCTGGGCTGGACCTGCACACCTGCCCCACACCCTGCACTGACAGTCCTCCCTCTGGCCTTGAACTCTCTGCTCCAGGGGGCTTCTTCTTTAGTTCTATGCTTCTCTGAGCCTCGCTGCCGCTGTGGACACACCCCTCGGGCACCCGAGGTGGGGTGTGGATGTGTGAGCTCATAGCCTGGGGAGCATAAAGTTTCCTGCAGGGGGGACCCAATCAGGGATGCTACAATGAAGGTGGAGGGCACGCAGCCAGTGCTGGGGCTGAAATCTGAGACCCAGCTCTTCCCCAGAGCTTTCTGGCACTTCTAAAGACGAATGTGTTTGTACCGGGGACCAGCCAGGTCTTATTGGACATCTTATGAGCTGGATTTAGACTTTTTAAATGTCTATCCATATGGCCCATCACCTCCATGTTCACTCCCACCCTAGGGCCTTCACCACCCAAGTGGTGAAGTGGGGGCTAGGACATTAGACTCCACTTCCTCTGCTCTGACTGGCACCCGCCAGCTTGCAGGGAGACGACCCCCTCAGGGAGGTGAGGGGGATGTGACCAGGCCAGGGGTCTCTCCTGCATGGTGGGCATTAGAGGTCCGCCCATGTCATTGTCCCGACAGCAGCACAGGGGTCTGGAGGGTGGCGGGACCTCCTCCAGCCCCGCACACAGACCACTCTGAGCATGCACGTGTGCACACGTGGGTACAGCACGTCTCTGGGTGGGAGCGAGTGTGGGTGCAGGGCACCCACGTGCCTCCATGCGGGCGTGAGTGTGGATGTGGGTGAGGGACCCACAAGCCTGTGGATGGGTGGACTCGGGCTGTGCTGCTTCTCCACATTTTTTCTGCCTCGGGGAAGATCCATCATCTCCTTTCCCTGTAATGATGTTGATCTGATTAAAATTTTTATTGGATTTCACAAGATAATCCCATCGCCAGCATTCCCAGGGGGAGGGGGCAGATTGGGGAGGTGCGGAGGGGGGCTAATGCGAGCAGAGAGAGTGAGGAGCAGACTAGCAGGGAGGTTGAGTCGGGGAACAGTTCATGAGCCGATACAGTAGCTTGGGGAGGGGGCAGGTCGGCACAGCCATGTCCTCTAAGTCTTGCTCTTGGTAACTCACCCTGGGGGGCGGGGGGCACTGACATCAGCCCGTCAGATGATCCTTCATGTCCTCCTGAAGAGCCTTGCGGGACACAGAGGCCGAAGTTGCTCACAGGCTATGTGTTTCTGCCCTTCCCTCCCCAGCCCAGGGACCATGGCTGTGTTGGGAATATTGGGGTCCCAGAGCCCAAGCCACAGGAGAAAGGTGGGGCTTCCTACTTCTGTAAATAGTTACCACCCCAGAAACCCACAAGGGGCAGTTCCGTCCTGTCCTGGAGGGTCGCAGTAAGCCAGCACCCACCTGATGGCAGTGGGTGCTTTTGAAAGTCAAGTGAGCTCTGATGGCAAGGGCCTCTGGGCATGTGCTAGAGACATGGGCCCAGCCAGCCTGGCCGGGTCCCTTGCTGGCCAAGTGACATTGGGGCAGCCAGGGTTCTCATTGGAGGAGACATGGGGGTGCTCACTCCCTTCTCCATCGGGACAGACTTGTCGAGACCCTCCAGGGCAGAGGAGCAGAGCTGTTCCACAGGGAGCCGCGGGTGGTTTCAGACGGCGGGCCTCGTGGTTAGCGGCCCACAGGCACTGCTGCAGGCCAGCAGCGCTCCTGGACTAGAGGGGAGACCAGCACACGGCAAGATCCAGTGCTAGAGGTGCTATGGAGAAAAGCCGAGGGGAGACTTGCCCTGGGAACAGCTGCGCTGGCTGAGAAGGTGACCTTTGATTCAAACTGCAGAGGGGGAGAGATGGGGCCAGGTGAGCTCTGTGTCCTGATGGAATCTTGATGACCAGGCCCTGAGGTGGGGCCCGTCTGGTCCACTGGGGGGACATCAGTATGGTGGCTGCTGAGTGGGTTGGGGAGGGGGGCACGGGTGCAAGTCCTGGGTCAGCGAGGTGGCTGACCAAGTCCGTTAGACCAGTGCTTCTCAACCCCCCTCATGTCACGACCCTTTGATACAGCTCCTCATGTGGTGGTAACCCCCCCAACCATAAAATAATTTTCATTGCAACTTCATCGCTGTCATGTTGCTACTGTGATGCATCAAGTGACTCCTATGAAAGGACCCCCCCCCCAAAGGGTCGCAACCCCCAGGTAGAGAACCGCTGAGTTAGCCTGTGTGAGGACCTTGGTTTTTTTCTCCAAACTTATCAACAACCCCCTGTGTGTCAGAGGGAGGGAGGGAATGGGAACTTGTGCCCCTTCCCCATCCCAATGAGCCTGGGATTCTCCCAACTGGCGACCTAGCATACACTGTCTTGGTTCTTCTCAACCTTTACCCTGGGGCGGCAGGTAGCAGCCCAGGGCACTGGCGCAGTAGCTGGTTGGTGGTCACTCTGGAGGACCCTCGGCTATCAGCAGGACAGCACTAGACTGTCACTACTGTGCCTAGCCCGAGGGTCCGGCCACCCCTGTCCTGGGATGCAGCCACTCTGCCTGTCTTGAATTTCCAGTCCTCTCTCCTAGACACACTCCGACCGTCAGTTGCAACTGTGGTTTGTATTGGTAAAATTCACAGGCAGGAGTGAGTGGATACGCTCCACGGGAAAGGAGAGTGTATATGCCAAGATGGACCGAGTGCCAGACGGACCCCTGCCAAGTGCCAGATTGGGAACCCCACTGAGGTGAGAGCCCCATCTCTGCTGACGCAGCGGAGCCTGCCCAGTACCCAGGAAGACACACAAACCTGACTCCGGGCTGAGCAGGAAGGCTGTAGACATGGGGACCTGGCAGGGGCAGGGCTCAACCCCCATCCTGCTGAGTGGCCTCAGAGTGGCCTCTAGCGCCAGAGACAGCGTAGCCCAAGCCTGCTAGGTGCAAGCTCGCTGCACCCGGGAAGCAGACAGAAGGGGTGGAGTCCTGCCCATGCTCTACCAGCCGAGTCCTGCACCCTGGCATGGGGCTGGGTCTCCTTCCAATCCACATAAAGGCACCCTAGGGGCTCACAGAAGCCCTGCCTGGGTCTCTGCCCCAAGGAGCGTGGAGCAGCCAGTGGACAGGGTGGGGAGCAGGGACGATGGTAGAAAATCATTAAAGAAAATACCTGCTCTGAGCCTGGAGGCCAAAGAAGGCAGGCTAGCCCGAGCAGTCTCAGCTGGGGGCAGCTCACGCGAGGATTTGAGGCTGGAGGGAGCACCGTTTGGAAAACAGGAAAGGCTGATTAGAAGACAGGGGCTTTGGGGGTGGGGAGGCTGTGGGGGCATACGAGTCCCCAGCGGAGGAGTTAACAAGAGAAGCAGGGGTTTCTAAACTCTTCCTCATGAGGGACTCAGGCTCCCATTTTAGAACAGGCCCTCTGGTCGCCATGCGGAACATGAATCGAAAGGGTCAAGAGGAAGCCGGGGACCAATAGGGCCTTGTGGCAGCTACATCATCTGTTGTCAACTTGAGACTATGAAGAGTGGAAGGGGTGGAGTCTAGCCTGTCAATCAGACCACAGCTCCATGACCTCATTTGGAAGCACTAAGGAGATAAATAGCTCCTGGGAGGCAGGAAATACGCTCATTTCTGGCCAGACATTCCTATTGAGGAGACACAGGAGCTACACTCGAGCCCTGGGAGCAGGAGGAGCCACGTGGAGACACCTGCCAGCGCTGAGGTGCTTCCAATGCCACTGGATCCACAAGACTTCCCACCCGCTGGCCTATGATCTTCCTACATTCAGCATCATTGCATGTGTTGCGTGAGTCAGTAGAGGAATGTATGGATTGGTATTGGACATCTGGGCTAATATCGGACTATGGGCCTGATCTGGACTGGGCTGGGACGTTTTCTTATTTTCTCTTTGATATAAAGTCCTCTCATACACACATATGAGTGCCTCTGGGTTTGTGTCTCTGGTCACCCAGGCCTAACAAAGGCATCTTGGAGAGAGGAAACTGTGTGAAGTGGTGGGGTGGCGGGAGGGAAGCAGAAGACATCTCCTGATGGCCAGGCAGAGCCAGGGGCCCTGCAGTGCAGGAGGGGGGCCCTCATTGTGGAAGCGGGTGCCCAGGCCTGATTTGGAAGAGAGTGGACATGATGGGTCAGGTGTGAGCGCCAACAGGTCTGAGGTCTGTAGGGTCCCCTCCTCCCCACCCACCAACGGATCTGGAGCCCAGGTTCAAACCTGGAACCTCTCACCCCAACGCCTCTGCTTCTTCTCCCTTCTACTGAGTCCTGCAGCCTTCTCATCCCCCACCCCTTATCTCTGCCCACACCACTCCTCTCACCTACCCCCTATTCCCCAAAGAGAAAAATCCTAAAGAAGGGGCTGGCCTAAATGCCGGGATATTAAGAAAAGAAGACAACGCCAGTGAGGACACGTGCCTATGTGGTCAAAAATGAGGGGGCACGGCAGGGCCCGCGAGACCCGATGCTTGCTGCTTTGCTGAGTAGCCGCCTGTCGGCCCACAGCTGGCATCTGTGGAAGCCTTCGGAGACTTGGAGGGAACTCATCGAGCCAGAGGGGTGACGCCGGGTGTCACGCCACCCTCACAGACCTCCTCCAGAGACGGAGCACACACCTCCTTTGTAATGTTGCCATCAGCTTAAACGGAGACTAACACAGGATCCACAGCATCCTAGGCTGCCTTTCCTGGATTATATGACCACGGACAAATCTTTCTAAGGCTGAATTGCAGCATTATTATTAAACGTGATGGGAAACCGAGGGCAGGCCGTCTTTGAGTTTTTTTCCCCCCTCCTTCTCCTTTAACGACGATTTCATTCGCAAAGGGTTGGTAAATAAATCCCGAGGGCCGCAACCATGTGGCTGACACCGGGCGGGAAAGTTAACCCCCTGGGCGATGACATAAACGCCGACCTAAACCAGCGCTGCCGGCGAAACCACATGGCCGCAGCCTGGCTGTCATTGGGTGAGAATGACAGCGCCGTCCGGAGCGCAGTCCCACCTTCCAATGAGGGCGGAGTCTCAGCCAGGTAGGTATGCGGGTCTGGGATGACGCCAAAATGGTTTTGTTCTTAACACCGACGACAGGGACATTTTCTCCAAGGCTATCATTTCCTGTTGAATCCCAGCAGAAACATGTAATAAGAGAAATCAATGTGAGGTCAGTCTTGATGCAGAGTCACTGGGTGCAGGCCACGCTCTCTCCCTGACCCTTCCCGAGCGACTGCGCTCTGAGCCTGCGATCAGAAAGGCCCCGAGTCTCCGGAAACTGCCCGGGAGACGGAGACGGGAGGCATGGGATAGGATTCGTGAGCTTTCGAGGGCCACCCAGGTGCCTGAACCATTTTTCAGATGAGCGTCACGTGGCTCCAGCTGTGTGGCAGAGCTGGTGGACGTGTGCTCCCTGTCCCAGGCCAGGCAAGCCCTGGTCTCTCTCTCCTCTCTGGCCCCAAGCAGCTGCTGTGGTGGCCCCCAGGGAATCATAGGTCTGCACACCCCACTTGCAGGGAAGACTTAAGATGAGGACAGGTGTACACACACACACACACACACACACACACACACACAACGAGGCCTTCTTCACAGTGAGCTTGGATAGTCCTGGGGAAGCACTCTCAGTGAGGGACTCACCTATGAGTTGGGTAAGGACATTGGAGGTGGGCCGGGTCACCTTGGATGCAGGGCAATGATTCCAGTTTCAGTAGCTCTGCTCCCACAGCATCCAGCCTTTATTTGCATACCCTGAGAGATGGGGAGCTCACCTCCTCCTCTGGGAGCTGGTTGTCACCTTAAAGAGGACAGTGAGGGGTAGTGAGTTCCTTAGTCTGAGGCCCAGTTCTCCCCCTGGGGGAGGAGGTTGGGCTGGAGGAGAGACTGCCTGAATGCAGGTGGGCTAAGGGGACCCCAATGGTCTCTCCTTCGGCTCTGGGAGCCTCCGTGGTCCCTGAAGGAGATTGGCTGTCCACCCTGTGCAGAAAAGAAGGCCGAGTACAAACATAAGGCTGGGGTAAGCAGTATTTGTGAACCGACCCCACGGACTCTCTTTTCAATTTTAGTATATGTGTTGTCAAAACAAGGATATGAACTCTTTTTTTCTAAAATGAAATTGCCATTAAAGGAAAAGAAGGAGGGGAGGAATCAAAGGTTTCCAGCTCAGTTTCCCATAGTGTAATCTTAATGCTGTAATCCAACGGAGAAAGATTTGACACACACAAAAAGAAAGATTTGGCAAAAAACAATTTTGTTGTCGCTAGTCATCTCATCTAAGAAAGATTAGATTTAAGCAACCTGTGACCATGTTTCTCCCATAGCTCTGCACCCCGAATGATAACCAACAGATGGGAGCCCCCCCCAGCTCTGCCCTGGGCGAGCTTGGCACCGAGCACCCCAGCAGTGAGAGCTGCACAGCGGCCTCAGTTCTCTGATCCTCCATCCTCTCTGGGCTCTCAGCACCCTCTCTGTATCCAGGGGGCCACTATGAAGACACCATGGAGACTGGCCGCAGAACCCCTGCAGCTGCTCTAGAATCAAGAGAGAAGACAGTCATCCCTTGTCCTTCGACCTAAGCAGGCCCTGAGCTCATGTGGCATCAAAGCAAAGCCCCTTGACAGTGCCCGCTGTCCCTCCTTCCTTCCCCCTTCCACTAAAATCCTCCACAAGGGGCCAGTGGGAGCTTTGCCCCCTGGTCTCCCACCACCCTCCACTCACTTTCAACATTCAGCCGAGGCCCCAACTCCCACCTCACAGGGCCATCCTTTCTCCATCTCTTTGTCATCTCTGCGGCCCAACAGACAGACCATCAGCTTCCCTTGCTCCCCTCAGACCACTCGTCTACCAGGTCTTTGGGGCTGGCGTCCCCGGCTCGCCCGGCTCCTCTCTGCCTGTGAGGACAAGGCAGAGATGATGCCTTCTCAGGCCCCGTCCCTACATCTGATTGGATCCTCCCGTGCCTCTAGCTTTAAAGCCGCACATAAGGTTTTCAGCAGTTCCTTCCTCCAAAGTGGGGAGCCAAGGCCTTCTTGGCGGGCTGCTCTTCGTCTGGAACCTGTGCACACTGCGGGACTCTGCTGGCATCTGGAACACCAGTGCCGTCGCTTCCACCAGCACATGAGCCACCCCAGAGTGACAAACTGACAGATGGGGGTCGCTGTGGGCCAGAAGCAAATCGATGCCACCCCATGACAACAGCAGCAACACGCCTTGAGCTAGGAGCCCTGGTGGCCCAGTGGGTTGTGCACTGAGCTGCGAGCTGCAAGGTCAGCTGTAGGAGAGCACCAGCCGCCCCTCAGGGGAAAGACCAGGCTTTCTGAGCCTGAGACTGGCAGTCTCAGAAACTCCCAGGGACAGTTCAACCCTGTCCCACAGGATCGCCGGGAGGCGGCCTGAACTCGAGGGCAGTGAGCGTCTGCAGGGCGGTGACCTCTCGCAGCATGGGTTTCTGCTGCCCGTGGGATTCGGCCCGTTAGACAGGGGTGGGACTGAAGCAGAGGAGGGACGTTGCAGACCGTATAGACCTCAGGGGCTGCAGGGTTCAAATCCCACTGCTGTTTCCACCTCGAGCACGTGGCTGAAGCTCCACAGAGGCTACTGGTGGTGAGAAATCCCCCCCTCCCTTCTCGGGGTTGGTGAGAGAGAATTCAGCGGGCAAGGCCGATGGGGGACTGAGCTCAGGGCATGCCTGATCCTGTCCTTCCTTGGGGCCCGAGCTGCAGTGAGGGGGCCCTGGGCTCTGCCAGATCCCAGGCAGGCTGGTAGGTTCTGCCCCCCCCCCCCACGACACAGGTCCAGGCCACCCGCCTGGAGCAGCAGTCTGAGGTCCAGCCTCCATCCCTGCCCAGGCAGCCCAGGGAGCTGAGTGAGCAGGGAAAGTGCTGAGCTTGTTGGAGGGAGGGGAGCAGGAGGCAGACTCAGCAGTTCTGGCCCTTGGATGGGATGGAGAACAGGGCAGCTGATGAGGGATTGCGTTACAAAGGGTTTCTGGTGTCTGTCATTACTCTAGCCTCTCAGCGTCCCTAGCATTAAAGGGCCTGCTCAGCATTGGTGGTGAGGAAACGCAGGGTCCTCTCTCCCTACAGGGCTAGCAGTAGCGCCTCCTGCTTCCAGGTCCACCACCTTGGGGCTCCACCCCACCCCACCTGTCCCCTCTAGGGCCAGATGACTTCCATTGACCCTTCTGCTGGGCATGCCTCGTAGACTTTGTTTCTCAGAGACCGGGTGGCCCTGGCCAGGACCTCGCCAAGGGCGCAGTACTTGTAAGGGTGCATTCAAGTCCTACCTAAGCCCCCATTGCCCATGGCCCTGGGGTCCTCACGAAGGGAAAGCAGTTCCTCCCCATCTGTGACCTCATCTGTCCCTCACAACCCCCCCCCCCCCACACACACACACTCCTCAGCTTCGGATGGGCGCCCACACAGTCAATGATGTCCAGGTGAAGCAGCCTGCCCGATACCCTCCCCCTCATTGCCATTAAGCTTATTCCCTGGCTCATAGCCATCTGCTCCTGTCTGAAGTCTAACTCTTCACAGGAGTGGAAAACCTCCTCTCTCGCCCGCGAGACACTGGTGGTTTTGAACTGCTGGCATTGCCCCGAGGAGCCCCTCGCCCCCAGGCTCTTTCTCTGCCCCTGCCTTTCTTTCTCCCTCTCGATCTTCACGGCAGGGTGGACGGACTTCCACCTGCCTCTAGCTGTGAGCATGAGACCTGGGCCTGGCCAAGGAGGCAGCCACGCGCTTCACTCACCGTGATTGGCTCAGCGTTGGACATATGACCCAGGCTTAACCAATGAGCTTGCGTTCTTGACGTTTGCTGGGAATGGTGAGCAGCTGCAGTGGTATTCCTCTGGACTAGGAACCAGGACCACATAGCATTGGAGCTTCCAGGGTCTGTGGCATTTGAAGGAACCAGATTAAGCTAATGCCAAGCAAGGGGTCCAGAGCAGAGAGATGGAGGAAAGCGTCTGAGCCTCTTGATCCAGCTGTGCCTGAAGCCCATACACTCCTGGATTTCTCAGGTATACTAGCCAGTACATAGTCTCTCTCTCTCTCTCTCTCTCTCTCTCTCTCTCTCTCTCTCTCTCATTTTACTTGAGCTAGTTCGATTTGAATTAGTGTCGCTTGTATCTCAGGAGTCTTGACTGCGTCATGAATAAAGATGTTGAAAGGGCCCCAAGCAGAGCTCTGCGGGCCAGCCGTGGGGACATCCATCGGACAGCAGTGAGCCATGAGTCATTTCCCTTGGGCCGGAACAGTCAGCTAACCCACGCCCTCAGCAAGCCCACGCCTGTCTTCTTGAGACACCAGCCCAGCCCTCCCACCATCGGGTGCAAAGCCTCGGTCCCTTGTCTACCAACACAGGGACGTGGTCACTTTAGTCCGGTTACTTTGAGAGTGGGCATTTGGGGGCATCTCCTATCTTCTTTGTGAAAGTCCCTAAGAGGCTGGGCCAGATCCAGTGCCAGCCTCACCAGCAGTGCCACTCCCTGGCTACAGAGGGGCTCTCTGGGGACCAAGGAAGCCCCTCCCCCACCCCAGAGAAGGGAGCCAGGTCTGACAAGATAGACAGGAAAAGAAAGCAGGAGGCGGAGTGGGCAGGAGAAGAAAGGGCTACTTCAAAGCTCATAAAATCAGAGAGAATTCTACTGTCCAAGATGAGTACTGGCTGCTTCCTAAATTATGCAGATTTGTGCAAATGTTATGCAAATTAGCCACACAAAGGTGCCAGGGTGCACTTCCTGACAGCCTGGCTCTGGAGTCCTCTCGTCAGTCAGCCTCAGCCTCATAGAGGGAGAGGAAGAGCTGTCACACACAGGGCAGTGCGGGGGTGGGAGTGGGGGTGAGGGGGGGGGGGTCCTGACCTATCCCAGCCTTCTGCCATCTTTCATTCCCCAAGCAAACCCTCCTCACCCGACTCTGGCTTGGGGCCGGTTCAGAGACAGTTATTTGCCACTGGGCCTTTCCGGTCCCTGGGACCAGCTAGGATGCCTCTTGCCATTGGCCAGATGAGGAGATTGAGGCCTGAACCTGGGAAAGGTAGGAAGGGGTGCAGCAGGAGGTAAAGGGCAGCAAGTGTTGCCCCACCCCTGCCACCCACTGCCTGAATGCCCCCCGTTAGGAGGAGGGTACGAGGCCCTGCCCTGCCCCCCAACATCTGCGGATTGACTCCATCGGATCCACCCCTCATCTCCCAGAAAAGCCGGCCTCTGGCGTGGTCAAAGCAGACCACCAGCCACTTGTTCCCATCCCAGCCTCGCCTGCTAATGCTCAATGCCGTCTCGGTGCCCAGCCTTCTCCCGGTTGTGCTCTGGATCTTCGAGATGGGCTCAGGCATTCTTCTGGAACTGCAAGCTCAAAGCTGGCAGCGTGGGGTTTCTGCAGTTGGGGTCCTGGCGCCTGGGGAGCAGGCAATGTGGCCATTCGTAAGTGTTGGCGGACCCTTACCCCCAGCGTCCTGCTGGTCTGGAGAGATGGAGCCACTTCCACAATTATGTCAAGCTCCGGTGGTCTTGCCAGCCACATCTCAGCATGCCTGCCTCTCCTTTCTCCGCCTTCTGCCTCCCTGCCTCCTGCATCAGGGTCCCACGGGCAGCGGTGTCTGTCCAGAGTCAGACCTCCCTTTGAGACCACATGCGCTTCTGAGAACCCGAAGGAAACCTCAAATCGTGCCCTCACACAGAGCGCTGAAGGGAGCAAGGCAGGGACCTCCAGCCAACAGGACTTCTCCCCTCCTGATCCCCGATGCTCACCTTGGACAGGCTGGTCCAAAGGTGGCTGAACTCTCCCTGCCTCCCCCTAGTTCCCTTAAGACCCAAGACCAGCTTCCCATGGAGCCAATGGCCACTGGCCCACCCATCCCCCCTTTCCCAACAGCCTCTGCGTGGCAGGAGACCTGTGGGGCTCAAGGCCTGACCTGTGCCAGAGGCCAACACTCGACAGCCAACTCCAGGGAACATGGAAGAAATTGCGCGGTGCTGTCAGCCATCGTAGCTGTGTGTCCAGCTGTGTGAGCGGGGGCAAGTCACTTGACGTCTCTGAGCCACCAGGTCCGGGTCTGCCAGCGGGCGCCATCGTTGCCACGTGCAACCGAAATGAAGTGATAGTACGAGTTGCTTAGCCCAGCACCTGGTCTATCGTAAGTACCCAACTCCTCATCATGGAGCCCCCCGCACGTCCTAGACTCCCAGGCTCTGGCCGTTTTGGTTTTCCACCACCAGGGATACCCCCACACAGATTTGTCAAGTCTCCTCTGAGGCTGCGTGGGGCAAGCAGCAGGGTTAATGGACAGTAGGCCTGGTATGATGTGAAGGGCAGCAAGGTCTGCCCCAACCTCTGCCCCCACCGCCTCATGCATGCCTCCACTTAGGCATTCCAACTTTGGGGTCAACCTTGTGCTTCTCCCGCCAGGAGAGGGATAGCATGCCTTCAGTCGCTGCCCACTCAGGGGCCCAGGCAGATCCGTCACTCTCCTTTGACCAAGCGAGGCCAGGGCATCTGGGGCGTGAGGGGACCTCTGAGCTGGACCAAGAGGGTGGGCTTCTCAAGGATGCTGCTGGCGGGTCTGTGTGTACTATCCACAAAGACAAAGGAAACCCCAAATGCCCATCAAGAGGGGAATTGCTGTAAGAATTAAAGGGAGGAGTCAGTCTAAGACGGCAAGGGCTGCCCACCAGATGTCTCATCCCCTGTCCCACCCCTTAAAACAAGCGACTCCCATACAGATGACATCCTGGGAGTGCGGGGTGGTGAAGGAGACTGAGTGTCACGTGGAAGGAGGGACTGTAAAAGCAGCAGCTGTGGAGACTCGTTCATCCCTACCCTCTGCACAGCCAAAGCAGGCAGTGCTCCCGATGCCTCATGCCAACACGCAGGGCAACTCTGGACCCACATGCAGAGCCAGGCAGCGTGCTCCCCACTGAAGAAGGGTGTTCCACACTCCCAAGTACCCACTGGTGGTGCCACCCTCTCTCCTCGGCCTCTCCACACCCTGCGTCATCCAGTGGCACCCCCTGATTTGAGTCTGGGGCCCATAGAGTGGTGGTGCCTGCTGCCCCATTCACCCCAAGAACCAGTGGCACGCTCTGGCAGGCAGGAACATAGCCTCCTGGTGGGCATTCATGGATAGGTGGCATCCCCTCTGCTGGTTCCCCACGCCATTCCCCAAGGCAGGTGTTGGTTTGTTTCTCCGCTGCTCACCTGCTCCCCTGCAGGCAAGCCTCCCGCCTGGGATCATTGGTGAGCAGGTTCGTATCACCCAGCCGGCGACTCATGCCCCGATCACCCGACAACCGAGAGTTCCCCAACCCAACATGCAAGCCGTGACTGAAGAAAACCTGTCCTGGATCCACGTCCAAGTGACTAGCTGGATGGACCTATCACCTCCCCAGAAATCTTGGCTACATCTTTAGCTACTCGGCTTATTTAAAAACAGAAAAGCAGAATTCAGCAAACATGCAATAAATTTTACAAGTAGAAATAACATCTTCATGCCTCAGAAAGAAGAGAGGATTTTGAATTACATAAAGAAGCGGCACAAGAAGGCTCCACCAAGTGACCAACAGAAAGAACCAGAAACCTTCTACCAGAAGAAATGGTAATGGGACAACCTGATAAGGAGTGCAGACGAAGATGTAGGGATTTCCAAGAGATGGAGAAAGACATTAAGGAAAGCAGGTAGAAACCAGGGAAAACCGACAAAGTAGTAGAAGAATTCAAGAAAATAATGCATGAACACTACAAAGCAGAAATTAGGAATTGAAAATTAGCAATAAGATTTCTGAACTAGCCAGATCTGATGAGCCCCGGTGGAACTGGGGATTAGGCACTGGGCTGAGACTTGCAGGGTTGGCAGTTCAAACCCACTATCTGCTCCTCCGGAGAGAGATGAAGCTAACTGCTGCTATCAGACTCACAGTCCCTGAAACCCTACGTAGAGTTGGTATGGGTTAGAATCAAACTCAATGGCTGTGGGTTTGGCTTTTTGTCTTTTATAGAGAAGGGAACAGGAGTGGAATTGTACCAACAAAAAGAATCAGGGAGCTAGAAGACAAACCTCTTGTCATCAGTTTGTTTGAGGAAAATTGAAGAAAAATAAAGGAAGCCTAAGAATGATTCGGGACATTTACCAGAAGAAGAATGTTCAAGAATCAGAATTCCAGAACATGAGGAAACAAGGACAACAACTAACACGGGGAGAGTTGTCCAAGATTTTCTGGCATAAAACTTCACTATTATAGAAGGCAAAAAGCTATCCATTCCAGAAGCTCAACAAATCCAACACAAGGTAGACCCCAGGAGAAAGTAACCAAGACATAGCATAATCAAACGTGCCAAAACCAAAGAAGATTCTGAGAACAGCTTAGGAATACCAAAAAGTTATATATAAAGAGTAACTGACGAGATTAAGCTCAGGTTTTGCATCTTGAGGCATCAGCCCTAATCTAAGAACATTTAGCTCTTATAGCTTCCCCTCATAAGGGGATCAGGAAAAATATCAGTGCCATAGCAAAGCACAATGAAGGAACCCAATGATGCCCAACTATCAGAAGAACCAGCGTCTTGGATCTTAAACGCTTGTGCTAAAGCAAGCAGGTCTCTGAAGATGCTGTCAACTAGACCACGCAGAACAAAGCACACAGCAAACTGTGGGATCAAAGGAGTTTGAATAAAATTTATGATCATAAGAGGGTATATATTAAAGGTTCAATTCTGACCACTAGGTTTGTGAGAAACTGCAGTCTACAGTGGGCACTCCAAATCCATTTTTAGTCTCTGTATCGATTCAGCTTCCATTGAACTCCTCCTGACCATTGAGCATCAATGTAAAAGCTTTCCTCTTGGAAAGAGTGTATTTGTGTGCTAGGATTCTCTAGAGAAACAAAACCAGGACACTTATATATATATGTATATATATATATACACACACACATATATATAGATAGAAAGATATCTAACATAAGAAATAAGCAGTTAACTGATCTATAAAGCAGTACAAATGGCTCAGTGCAACACACTTGCCTGGGACAGCTAGTAGACGGGCAGTCCTTCAAATCTTGAGGGCCTCTGAGTAGTCCTCTGTAGAGCAATTCAGGCTATCAGACCACAGGCAGCAAACAGCAAGGCAGGTCACCAACAGTCAGCCAGATGACAGAGTCGGACAGTCCTCAGCTCAAGAGATGTATATTCCAGGAACGTGGCGAAGCAGGGCTTGAAGGAACCTCAACTCACAGTGCCACAGTCCACAGATCAGGTGTCTCTTTGGAGATTGAGGGACAGGACAAACAAGGCAGCCAGCTGGTCCAAAAATCCAAGAGCAAAAGAAAACGGTGAGGCTCACTCAGCCATTTATATCTCTGTCCTTCAATTGACCTTGGGTGCGTTCATTGCCCATGCTGTCACAATCAACCTACCCATCTTCTTTGGCCCTGTTGGCACAACAAACCCACCTATCACCGTTTGCAAGAACTCTCCTGCCCAGCCCAGGAAGGGGCAGTCTATCCCTCAACAACTTACAGGTCCAGGGGTCCCAAGGTCATCAGTCATGCCCCAACCAATGTGATTGAATAACCCTGAACCAATCTGGCAAGTTTTCTTATCTGCAATAGTGGACTTCTCCAAACTGTGGTCCCTTTTCCACTTCAGGAGTCCTGCCTGCAACTGTGATGAATTGACCTTCCATCACCCATTTTCCTTTGTTTTCCATGTCCTGTTTAAGCAGCCATGTGACTGTGAATCCTTGCCTCCGTACCCTGTGGCCTCATGCAGATGGTATCCCTGATCCAGATGATCTGTCTTTGCTTTGTTTAAGACTTACTAAATGGGCCTCTCACTTATTTCTTTTTTAAAGACTAAGCTCTGGTTCTTGGTCAAATCTATGCAGGCAAGAAGGCAATGGGTTGAAGTACCTTGAAAGAAAGGGGAAATAAGTAAAACTAAGAATTAGATATCCGGTGGGGAGGAGGGTTTTTTTTTTTTAATACAGTGGTAAGATGAGAGCATTTACAAAAAATAGAAAGTAAGGGATGTAGTAAAAACCAGACCAACCTTTCAGGAAATATCAAAGTGGGTCCCTCAGAAAGGAGATCAGCAACATCAGATAACAACCTGAGATTAGGACACAGGACAGCATCTGCCAGATGCCAGCTCCAATCAAGAATTCTCAAAAACAAAACAGACCTCAGAGAAAACAGAGCGCCACGAACACCAGTTTGTACAAGGCAATGTCAAAACAAGAAGGGAAATAAGTGACACGGGTATAAAACTTTCATATGGGGAGGACAGCAAGGTGAAATGAAAGTCTGAGAGGCAGCCACAAAGAGAGTTAACAAACCTACTCGTCAACATGAAAAAGAAGAGCACCAAGTCTCAGTAAGCATGACATCACCATGGAAAGAAGCGAAAATTCACAAACAGAAAAACTCAGCCCAGGAAATTAAACAAAACAAAGAAGCCCCTTACAGCCTTAAAAAATTTACAGTAGAAAATTATACTTATTGTCAATCAACCTGAATGTAAATGGCTTAAATGCATCGGTAAAGAGACAAAGAGTGTCAGAATGGATTTTTAAAAAACAAACATTAGCACACTGTCTGTAAGAGACACACCTTTTTTTTTTTTTTTTTTTTTAGCATCACTGCTCACCGGTGATGGGAGTAGGAGGCCCAGCCCCACTGCTGGAATTGAACCTCCGTCCCAGTGGGTCGCGGTCCCGCGCACAACCACTACACCACCGGGGCTCAGCCCAGAGACACACTTTAGACACAAAAATACCAATAAACTAAAACTCAAAGGATGGGGTAAAACTCATCAAGCAAACAATAACCCTTAAAAGAGCAAAAGTGGTCAAATTAATCTCTGATAAAATCGACTTTAAGGCAAAATCCACCATAAAAGATTAGGATAGGGGGCTGAGCCCCGGTGACGTAGCGGTTGTGGGTTGTGCGGCGGAGGACTGGGGCCCACTGGGATGGAGGTGGGATTCCAGCTGGGCCTCCTACTCCCACCACCTGAGGGCAGTGATGCCCCCCCCCCCAAAAAAAAAAAGATTAGGATAGGAAGGATCAATTTACCAAGGGAGCAGAAACATAACAATCATGTATGTACCCAGTGGCAGGGCTTTAAAATACAAGAAACAGACTCGCGCAGGATTGAAGAGGGAAGGAGTATTCCACAATAATAATAGGAGACTTCAGCACCCCGCTTTTGGTGGACAGACAATTAGAAAGAACTTAACCAAGATTCAGGAGCTCTAGATGTCACAATCAGTCCATCGACTTGACTTCATAGGCATGTACCAACCACTTTACCCAACAGCAGCAAAGTATAGGTTATTTCCCAACACACTTGGGTCCCTCTGCAGAACAGACCGCATCTTAGGACAGGCGCAACCTCAGTAAAACTCAAAAGGCTGCACTAGCAGGCGGCACGCTCTCGGATCACTGCCCCTGCTGCCGCTGTTGATGTTGGGTGCCACCAAGTCTACCCCAGTTCTGGGCACAACAGAACAGGGCACTGCCAGGCCCTGCCTCCATCCTCACCATTGTTCTAGGCTATACAAGCAGACATCACCGATGGTAGCATCCAGGGGGAGAAAAAAATCAAATAGGTGGAATTTGCGTCATTTGCTTAAAAAGCACAGCGTGCTAGCAGAAATAAAAGTTGAAAAAATTTTAAATTTCAAGATTTAATTGAGAATGAAGACACAACATACCAACTCTCTGGGTCCAGGAAAAGAAGTACTCAGACGTGGATTTAGGGAAATAAATACACACACCTAAAAAAGAAAAGGAGATTCGACATGAGCTCTGACTCTCCAACTGGAACAAGTAGAAAGAAAGCAAAAGCCACTGTCACCGAAAGAAAAGAAACGAAACAGGTAGGACACGAAACAGATGACAATAGAAAACAACAGAGAGAATCAACAAAGCCAGAAGTTGGGTCTTTGAAGGGATCAATACAATTGACAAACCACCGGCCCAGTGGATAGAAGAAACACAGGAGAAGAAATAAGCATCTAAACAAGAAATAAACCACAAAACCAAGTGAAATAAGAGGTCATAAGAGAGTCCTATGAAAAATTGTACTCCAACACACTTGAAACCCGAGAGGAGATGGACACATTTCTAGAAACACACTACTTACCCCGAGTCACCCACACCGAGGTAGAAAACGGAACCGACGAAAGAATACACCGAAGAGGTTAAAACAAGCAAACAAAACCTCCCAACAACAACAAAAAAGGACTCTGTCCCAGAGGCTTCAGTGGAGAATTACACTAAACATTTAGAGAAGAGTTCACACCAAAACTATCCAAACTATTTCAGGGCACAGAAAAGGAAGGGATATCCTCAAATTAATTCTTACGTACCTTAGAGATATTGTCAGGAGAGACCAGGCCCTGGGGAAGGACATCATGTTAGGAAGGTGCAGGGGCATCGAACAAGGAAGGACACCTGGGTGCACGGATGGGCACTGGGTTGGTGTAAGTGGGCAATATAGAAATTAGATACCCAAAATGAGGGAATGAAGGCATGAGGTGGTTGGCTTGCAAATCCTTACAGGTGGTGCAATATATATTCATTGGATTATAGGATCAAGGTGTAGACATTTTGTAACTGCAGTTGTAAGGCACAGGATATCTTTTGTTTTGTTCACTTATAGAATGTTATTTTTAAATGATGGTGACACATGTTGAATTGTATGCATTTTAGTTTTATCCATTAGGTATAGATATGATTTTATTGTTTATTTGAAAGATATGATTTTATTGTTTTATTGAAAGATATGTTTTATTGTTTATTTGTTTATTTTATTGTTTATTTGTATGATTACAGAGTTATGTGAAAGTATAAAATTAACAAGGGGTGGTCTGTGGCAGTCATGTGCTTATGTTAATTTTATGATTGAAATGTAGGCATGGAGTCTAGCCTGTTAATCTGGAAATAGCCATTGAGTAGCCAACGAGGCCTGTATGTAGGCATGGCTTTCTCCTGAGACTTCTGGGAAATCTCGCGATATTTCCCTCGTGAAGATGAGAAACTATCTTCCCAGATGATGAATCATGGACGAGACAAGATGGCAGCATCCGAGAAGCTGGAGGAGCCAGCGGAGAGACCACACGGCTTTGCCCTGATGGAGCCAGACCTCTGAAGCTCGGGCAGCCACATGGAAACCTCTGCCAGCGATGAGTTGCTTCTGCTGTTGATGGACCCTGAGCCCTGGAAGTGAGGAGCCATGTGGAGACCCCTGCCAGTGCCGGGATTCTGCACCCACTGACCTGGGACTTCGTGAGTCAGAAGGAGACTTTATAGACTGATTTCGGCCATATGGATTAATATAGGACTTATGACTTTGAACTGGACTGGACTAAATGTCCTGTTCCTCGTGTATAATAAACTTTTTCCTTATATCTAAAAAAAAAAAAAAAAGTGGAAAAATGATTCACCAACTTTATATGGGAAGGGTAGAAGCCCAGTAGAAGTTAAGCATGATGACAGAGGAATCCAAAAGTAAGAGGTTACACATGACCTGTCTCTGAACCTGGTCTCTGAACCTACTAGATACAGCTTTGGTAGCAGTTAAGACAATCTGGCACTGGTCCAATGACAGACACAGAGAGTAAGGGAATAACACTGAGAATCCAGATGTAAACCCATCCATGTACCAGCAGCGGCCCTGTGAAAAGAGGTCTAAGTTCACTCAATGGGGAAGAGGCAACCCCTTTAACGAACGGTGCTGGCAAAACGGAATGTCTATCTGGAGCAAACTGTAACAAGATCCACAACTCACACCACACACACACACACACACACACACACACACCTAGAAGGGATCAAAGACCTAAATATTAAACCTAAATCTATCAAGACCTTGACAGAAAAGCAGGCCCAGTGTCATTGTCGCCAGAGGGTGCTGTGCAGTGTTGCCCGCCAGCCGCCCTGTGATGAGCAGGACAATGCCTCGCTCTGTCCTGTGCTTGCCTCACACCATGGGTGTGTCGGAGCCCATGTGGCCATCACGGTGTTCATCCATTTCAGGGATGGCCTTCCTCTTCTTTGTGGACTCTGTTCCTCACCAAGCCTGATGCCCCTTTCCAAGGATCGATTCCTTCTGCTAGCAGGCCCCAAGTACGTGCAATGCAGTGAACTATTCAGTATGAATCTTCTAGCGGTTGTCTCTGTTACTCTCACGGAATGACTGCCTGGGACCCTGCAGCCTGGATGTGGCTCCTCTTTTCCTGACTGGCCAGCGTCCGAGGAGGCAGGTAGGGTGATATCACTCAGTACTTGTTAACAAGCCGTGTGGTGATTGCCAATGGTTGGAACTCTCGTGTGGAGATTGGCCAATTTGGCTGTCTTTCTGGAATTAAAAGGAACTGTGTCAGAAGCAGGAGAGGGATCTGACTATCGTCCAAAAGGAAGGCCCTGGAGTAGAGCGTATCCTTTGGACCCTGAGATCCGAGGACACTTCACTTTCTTGATCCGGGACAGAAGGCTGTGGCACCAGGGAAATAGCTGAGTGACACAGGACGGGCAGCAGCAGGACTGTGGTGGTCATGTGTTTATGTTAATTTCATGATTGAGATGTAGGGGTGGAGTCTAGCCTGTTAATCTGGAGATAGCCATTGAGTAGCCAATGTGGCCTCCGTGTGGGCATGGCTTTCTCCTGAGACTTCTGGGAAATCTCACAATATTTCCCTGGTAGAGTTGAGAAGCTCTCTCCCCAATTGTTGGGAGTTAGTCTCAGAGACGATGAACAATGGACAAGATAAGATGGCAGCGTCTGAGAAGCTGAAGGAGCCGGAGGAGAAGCCACACGGCCTTACCCTGGTGGAACCAGACCTCTGAAGCTGGAGAAGCCACGTGGAGAGCCCTGTCAGTGCTGAGTCGCCTCTACCACCTCTGGATGCTGTTGATGGACCCTGAGCCCTGGAAGTAAGGAGTCATAGGGAGACCCCTGCCAGCGCCGGGACTCTGCACCCACTGGCCTGTGACTTCGTGAGTCGGAAGGAGACAATATAGACGAATATTGGGCATATGGGGAATATCAGACTTATGACTTTGAACTGGACTGGGCTGGGATGCTTTCTCAATGTCCCATTCCTCTTGTATATAAACCTTTTCCTTTTATGCCTATGCATGTCTATGAAGTTTGTTTCTCTGGTTTACCCGGACTAACACAAGGACGAAGGTCATGAGACTGACTGCAGAACCCGTCACCTGGGTGTCTTCAGGTAAGAGGGTCGCTGTTGCTCTGGGTGCCTCCAGGTATGGAAGCAGGTGACCATATTTCCTCACTCATGGAGCCTTCTGGGCGGCACATGGCAGAGTGATGTGGCCTCTGGGTATTTACTGGCAACTGAAAGAACTCTGTAACATTGCTCAAACGGAGCAGGGGCCAAGAGGCTGCATGACCGTGAGGCCAAGAACCAGAGAGAGGCCTGCTTCCACCCATGGCTGGGAAGAGGCTGTCCTGACAGAAGAAGTGTACCTTGAGTATTTCTGATTCTGAATTGCGGTGCTGTCAGGTCAGCACCGGGCTCACTGTGAGGTCAGTAATTCCAGCCCACCAGCTGTTCCTAGGAGGAAGTTGAGACCCTTTGTCTTCATAAACACGTACCACCTCAGAAACCCTCTGTAGGGTCCCCATGAATCGGACTCAATACAATGGCAGTAGGATTGGGTTTGGGGAACTTTGATCGTGAGTACAGTTTGTGGTTTCTGCGTGTCCATTGCAATGAACTTTAGGGTTCTCAGCTGAGACGTAGCGAGGGCAGTGGGAAGGTGGTTGGTGAGATGCTTGATAAAGAAGGGGAGAGGGTGGGGGCATCTCTGACCCCAGAATCAGACGAAAGCTGATGATGCTGTGGTCAATTTCCACCCCCCCCACACACCCCGCCCCTTGTGTGAAGTCAGAGGAGTCCCACAGAGGTGGTCGGTCCCCACACCCTTTGTTACAGCCCATGAGATGCCATCTCCCCATCCGCGCTCCTGAAGAGCATCCTGGCTGTCCTTCCAGGAGAGATGTGTGCATTCTTCAGCCACGGCGTATCCAAACTCCTTCATCAGCCCCGGCATTCACAGGTGTCTGCTCTTCTACTGGCTTCCTTACGGAACAAATAGAACATCAAACATAACTGAGACTGCACACCCAGCAGAGGGTGAACTAGATCAATGAGATCGCTGGAAAGTGAAATACCGTTTGCTCATCAAAAGACTTCTCCAAGAGAGGTAGAAGGAAACTGCAGATCCAGGGGGTTGTGGGAGAGCATTTGACTATGGCACCTCTGACAAGAGTATGATCTCTAACGGGCAGAGAAAAGTGTTCCACCCCAACATCAAAAGCACACAAACCCAATTAAAACATGGGCAAAGGACAGGAACAGACACTTCGCCGGACACTTCAAAGAGACACTTTGCCGGGCTGCTCACAAGGACATGAAAAACATCTCTGAGATCGTTGGGCATTAACTCAAGCTTCCGCGGAGTGAACTCTGACCATAGCGACCTCATAGGACAGAGACGGACTACTCCCGGGGTTGCAGAGACCGCCACTCTTTATGGAAGCAGACGGCCTCGTCTTCCTCCCGGAAAGCAGCTGGTGGGTTTCAACAACGGACCTTGTGGCTGGCAGGCCAATGCTTAGCCCGCTGTGGCCCCAGGGACACTCGGTTACTATGAGAGAGATGCAAATCAATGCTACAATGAGAGACCGTCTCACCCCCGCCATCATGGCGCCCGTAAAAACAAAGCAGAAAGTAACGAATGTCGTCGGTGGAGACTGGAGCACTGCAGGGCGTGTCAACATGGTACCGTGGCTCGGGAAGCCGCGAGGCACTTCCTGAACATGCTAGAAATAGAAATCGCATCTGAGCCAGCACTTCCACTCCTACAGGCATCTAAAGCCCTCAAGTCGAGCCGGGACACCGAGAGACACTCGGTGTTCGTTGCAACATTTTGGGCAAAAGCAAAAAGACCGAAACAATCTGCGTGTCCATCCAGACACGAATGGATCCCAGGCTGGGGAACATGCACACTGGGGAACCTGACACAGGGGAAAGAATCTTGACCAACCCGAGAAACGTCTCCCAGCACAGACCACGCTGGAGTGCCTGGTGCTGCGTGACGGCAGTCTCTCGCCAAAGGACAGACGTCGTATGAAGCCTTATTTTAAAGCAAGGAGAGTTTCCATGCACAGGGGGGAGACATTGGATGGCTACCAAGGTCGCCAGGGAGGGGAAATGACTTATTAGCCAGAAGACACGTGTCGCTAATGGTGAAGAAAAACAGACACACGATACTATGCGAGGCCAGTCAAGAAGAAGAACAAAGGTCCGGCCTGCATAAGAGACACCGTGAAGGACTTACCGGCGGGTCCGTGCTACAGAGAACAACATGGAACGATGCCCCCCCCCCCCCGAATCGATGGGGAGGGAAACAGTTTCCAGGACAAGATCTATCTCGGTTCTGTCTGTCCTGTTCTTGAGAGTTGTAACTCTCATGGTTGTCAGGCTCCTGACTCTTGGCACAGCAGAAGGAAGGGTTGCTGGGCCTCACACCATCTCCATGATTGACTAAAGGTGGAGCCGTTGGGACCCGTAAGCGTTTGATGGGCTGATTTTTGGAAGGACACCAGCCCTGTCTTCCTGGTCTGTCTGCGAAGCTCTGTGGAAACCCGTTCAGTATCACGCCCAAGCTTCCACAGGCCGCGGACTGGTGGCTGTGCATCAAGTGTATCAGCCAGGACTCTAACCCCGAGCTGCCGCCTGGAAGGTTAGAGTCGCACCCCTGAGCAGCCACTGCTCCCAAGATGACCCAACAGGTCCTTGCTCATCTTGAGTAAAAACATTGCACCTGAGCACAGACGGACCTTTTGCTTGTAAATGTGTGGCGAGAAGTCCACCCTGTGTGTATCAGATGATTTAAGAGGGTCAACAGTGGACAGAGAAAGGACACTTCTGTGAGAGACTTGTATATTGGAGTTTTTGTGGCGAAAATATATTATCTGACTATATGTGATAGTAGTTTCAAATAATAAAATTAAATATGCATCCATATGTAGTGGATGGATGTGGGTGTTTCAAAAGGCTGGACAGAGGTCAGAATACAGGATATTCTCCCACAACTCCCCCATGCCAAAAGGGTGCCTTGATCAGTAACAATGAATAGTACCATCTCTCTAAAAGCTGTGAGGCGGCCCCCTCCCCAGTCTTATCAACTCCCTGTCACCATGGCCAGTCAAGTTCATTAGCTCACACCGCTCTCCTGGTGCTGGCCTCAGGGTTGGGGAAGTGCCAGCTCTGTTTTCACCATCATGCATCAGTCACATCCTGTGACCATCCTCACCCGCCTCTGACTGGGAACACATCCGCCTGGAAACAGCTGCTGCCAGCAAGAGCTGGGGACACGTTGAGACAAGCCCAGGGATCCTGGCTCCCAAACCGGTGCCCTTTGAGCCTGTGCTGGTGGCCTCTTCCCAGAAGAATGGAGCTTGGATCCCGCTGCTGTGTGAGAAGAATGAGCCAGAGCCCAAGCTCTCCCTTCAGTAGATGCTTTAAAGGGGGAGTGCAGAGTGGGGACCCAAAGCCCATTTGTGGACAATTGGACATGCCCTCTTAGAAGGGTCGTGGGGAGGAGATAAATTAGACAGGGTTCAGTGAAGGAATGATGAAGCATACAACTTTCCTCTAGTTCTTCAATGCTTCCTCCCCCCACTATCATGATCCCAATTCTACCTTACAAATCCAGCTAGACTGGAAGAGGTACACTGGTACAGATGGGAACTGGAAATATAGGGAATCCAGGACAGTATATAGGGAATCCAGGACAGAAATATAGGGAATCCAGGAAATATAGGGAATCCTCAGGGCCAGTGGTGATACAGGGAGGGTGGAGGGAGGTGGGGTAGAGGGGGAGCCGATTACAAGGATCTACATATGACCTTCTCCCTGAAGGATGGAGAATGGAGGAGTGGGTGAAGGGAGACATCGGGTGATGTAAGATATGACATAATGCTGGGCTGAGCCCCGGTGGCGTAAGTGGTTGAGTGCGGGACTGCGGCCCGTGGGCTTGGCGGTTCAAATCCAGCGCGGCTCTCAGGAGCAGCAACTGGGTAGCGCCCACGACCACCAGAGGCAGTGATGCCCCCCCAACAAAACAAAAAAGGCATGACATAATACTAATAATGTCTAAATTACCAAGGGTTCATGAGGGAGGGGGGCAGGAAGGAAGGGGGAAAATGAGGAGTTGATGCCAGGGGCTCGAGTAGAGGGGGAATGTTCTGAGAATGATGGCAGCAGCAGGTGTGCAAAGGTGCCTGGCACAATGCATGTATGACTGGATTGTGATAAGCGTTGTACGATCCCCCAATAAAATGATTTATTTTTTTAAACTCTCAAACCCCCATTGTCAGCTAGTAGATTCTGCCTCGTGTCAGTTCAATAGAATAGAGAGGGGCGGTTCTGTGGACTTCTGAGACCGTAATTCTTGAAAGGAACAGACAGCTTCGTTTCTCCCCCACAGGGGAGTGCCTGGGAGACGGGGGTTCGAACCTCTGACCTTGCAGATCACACGCCAATGCAGAGCCAATCCACCACACCCCAGAGACCAAAGAGGAAGGGAAGACCCAGCCCTGCACTTAGGGGCTCCTCCCTCGGGCGGCCTCAGAGACTCCTCCAGAGCACAAAGCAGTGTGTGTTTGGGGGGTGAGGCGAATTGGATCTGAGCACTCCATTGGGACAGGCTGTGGATGACGGTGAAAACCCACAATCCCTGTGCAGGGTCCCCATGTGGACTAAGCCTCCATTGAATCCACCCTTCCATCCATGAACCATGGGCGTAGGTAGTCTCGCCCTCAGGCAGAGCACCTTGGGCAGCAGATGCCCTCCAGCCCCCTCCAGACAGCCCAGCAGGGGCCGTCTCTCTTAGGGGCTCCCCTGGGAGTGTCCCAGGGCACAGTACTGGGGGCCACCTGGTCATGTGTCACACCTTATCCGTCATCCCTGACTGCCTTGGTCGGAAGACCCTGGCTCCATCTGGGAAGCTCATTTATCTAATGTGGTGTACGGGTCCCCAGAACGACCCCGTTCCCATGTCGGTACTCCTACCTGTAACGGTGATGGCTTCATCCGCCGCCAGCTAGGAATCTGTGGTAGTTTCCTTTGTCCGGGGTTTCTTAAACTAGCCTCCGGACATTGAGCCCTCAGGTGCCAGGATGATCTCCTGCTAATGACCCCCCTCATCCAGGGGCTGGTCTGTCTCTTTGTCCCTTTTCTGGCATACTAGGTGTTCTCCGTGAGTTGTGTTTCAGCTTGGGGTCTCTTTCGTACCCTGTCAACAGGATGCGTGGATCCCGGGGCAGGCCTTACTGCCTGTCTTACAGATCGCATCACCAAGCCCAGAGGAGAAACGGACTTGTCTGTGGCCTCAGGGGAGTCTGCAGAGAGCCTCCAGCCCCGAACCCAGCCCCGTCGTCACTCTGCGTCCTGCCCCCCCCATGGCAGACCCGTCTAGGTCTCCAGGGAGGCGTCAGGAGTGGCTGGGGCCGAGGCAGGGGAGTGGGTGGTCTGGTGGGCAGCTCTGCGATGGCCCCGGGAAAATATTGACTTTCTGGCTAATAAAGCCAAATTCCATGAAAGCTACAACAGCAGACTGCGAAAAATCCATCAGCGTTTCATAAATATTTGAAAGTGTCCGATTGATTAGCTCCCTGTGATGGCTGCAGCCGGGCTTGAGGCTGGGGAGGGACGGAGGGTCCTCCCCACACCACAAAAGCCCCCCAGTGCCTGTTCAATGGTCCATTCAAGAAGCCGTGCCCAGCTGTGTCCTCCTCTGAAAGCAGAGCTTCGGAAAACAGGGCCGGTGGCAGTTCGCTGGAAATTGCTGGAGCTCTCTCAGCTGGCGAAGGAAAAGCCGGGTGGAGAATGGCAAGGGCTCAAAGGTGGCCTGCTTGACCCATCCCCGCCCCCCTCCACTTCAAGGGGGGGGGTCCAAGGCAGGTGCCTTCCCTGCCACTCCCCAGGGACACTGCTGAAGGGCCGCCAGGCTTGCAGAGTGGAGGGAGACAGAACCTCTCCTTGGCTCTGTGTGGCTGTTTTTCATCTCAGATGCATATGCATTCCCCTTTCGAAAGAACAATGGCTGGATGATGCGGAAGGGTAAGTCTGGACCCTGCCAGGAGCAGAGGAGCTCCAGAACAAGGTCCACATCTTCGCTGGCCTGTGGTCACCTCCACACCAAGCTCCCTGCCACCGAGCCCAGGTCCATGCCCTCCTTGCGAGCCTGCAGGACAGGGTGGAACTGCCCCTGTGGTCTCCCAGACAGTCCTTGTCAGCAGCAGAAAGTCTCATCTTTCTCCCGCGGAGAGTCTCAGGGGTTTCGAACTGCTCAACTTGAGGTTAGTACCAGTCGGGCTTCTTAGGGAGGCATCATCTCTAACCTGTGGCCCATCCCTCTTTTCAGGAGGGATAGCTTTGGGGAGTGGCCAGGCTGCCTCCGTCAGGCTTCTTTCCTCTTTGGGGCCCCTTTTACTGTGATGCGGCCCCTTGTCTGACACCCAGCAGTTATGTGCTCAGAGAGGAGGGCTCCCTTCTGCCCCGCCCCTGCTACGGCCCAGGTGCCTCCTCAGCCTGGCGGGCGGAGACGAACACTCCGAGATGAAGTGGTGCTTCAGGGGAAAGCAGGTATGCAGCAGCATAGGCTGGTGTGTGATTGTGTGTGTGTGTGTGTGTGTGTGTGTGTGTGTGTGTGTGATGAGCCACGGTACAAGCCTATTTCCTGAGGCTCTCTCCTGCCCCCACCCATGCTGCCCATTCAGGCGTCAGTGGCCAAGGGTTGCCTGCTCCGGCTTCCAGGATGCGGGAGAGAGAGCACTCTTGTGAACCAGACTGGCCTGATTCTCTAAATGAGCAAGCCACGGTCCTGGGAGAAGGGCGGGCGTGTGGGTGGCAGGGCGGGACCTGGAATCCAGGCGGGTTTATAGCTTCTCAAGTTTTGTGCAGCAGACCTGCCTGTCGCAACTACCGCTGTCAGGGGATGACTCTGCCGCTGAAGAGCCCTTTACGGTGTTCAAAAGCACAGCTGTCACTTTGAGGACCGAGGTGCGCCCGGCCTGTGGCATTTCCAGCTGCATTTGAAAGCTAGACCGTGAGTGAGGAAGGCTGGAGCCGGGCTGCCTTTGAAGTCCGTCAGCGTTGGAGAAGAAGGTTGAACGTTCTCTGGACCGCCAGGAGGACCAGCCAGGCTCCTGGGAGAAGGGGCCCAGGATGCCCCCCCCATGTCCCAAGTGCACCTCGTGTTCTCAGGAGAAGGACAATGTGCTAGTGACATCATCTGGTGCCCCCTGGAGACTATTAAGAATGCATGGGGCGGAGGCTAAGCCTGTCGATCAGGTCCCAGCTGGATGACCTCCTTTGGAGGTGCGACGGACGGAGATAAAGAGCTCCCAGCAGGCGGGACACCCACTCTTCCCTGAGAGACATTTCTGTTGCCAAGTCACAAGGGGGCACACTGAGGGAGTCGGAGCCCCTGAGCTGGAGGAGCCGCACGCCAGCGCTGAGACGCTTCCACCACCACTGGATCCACAAGACTTTCCACCCACTGGCCGGTGATCTTCCTGCATCCGGCGTCATTGCATGTGCTGCGTGAGTCTGAAGAGGAATTTGTAGGCTGGTATCAGACATATGGGCGAATATTGGGCTTATGGACTTGATGTGGACTGAACTGGAATGTTTGCTCAATGGACAGTGACTCTTTTTTTTTTTTTTTAAGGCATCACTGCCCTCAGGTGGTGGGAGTAGGAGGCCCAGCCTTTGCTCCGTGGAGCTGGAATCGAACCTCCATCCCAGTGGGCCGCAGTCCCATGCACACAACCACTACGCCACCGGGGCTCAGCCCTGATAGTGACTCTTTATACGCAGCGCTCTCTCATGTACATCTGAGTGTCTCTGGATTTGCTTCCGCAGCCCCCCGGGGTACTAGAGAAACAAGGCGAGATGAAGATGGGTGCTTGCTGGACCACTTCCTCAGACGTCATGCTCAGGACCGCAGTGGGTTTAGCCAGTGATGAGAATGACATGGACACAGAGAGGGCTTCGTTGTGCTGTCTGTGGGCCGTCGCTGGACTCCGTGACCCCTCACGGCAAGCCAAACTCGCTCAACAAGTGAGTCGAGCAAGACTTCCCGTATTCAGATGACCCTGGTCTGGAAATCATGCAGCTCAAAGAGCTCTGCCCCAAGCCAGGAGACTGGAGCAGACCTCGTTGGAGACCCCGGGGCCCAACAAAGTGTCACCAAAGTCCCTCGCTCCCTCAGCATCCCGGGGCCAGAATGGACACTTGGGGGAACCACAGCAGGCCCCACAGTGGGCCTTAATCTCTGGCCAGATTAAGAAAGCCCCCCCCCCCACCTCTGCCAGGGCAGCCTGTGGTCAACCTGAAACCCCAGAGGACCTAGGGTTCAACCAAAAGAGAGAGCAGAGTCCCATGGGGAGGGGTGCCTGAGACTACCACTCATTGACTCAGTGATGGGCCCAACCCTCTCCTTGTAAACCCTTGAAAGCCTGCACAATTCAGGTGCATATGTGTGCATGTTTTATGCATGCATGTGCACATAAATATACACAGGGATATGGAAAACACACCCACGGGTAAATGGGTCCATCTTCCCCCGCCTCCTCCTGCCCCGCACACAGACAGGTGACAAGCACTGCACACAGGAGGGGCGAGAGAAGCTCTGAGTCAGAGGAACCTCTACTGGGCCAAGGGTGAAGAAGGGCCCCCACCAGCCCCCTCATAGTGACCTGGAATCCTCATGGGGTCAGGGGACCAGGAGAGACAGGGAGCTCCCCCCTCCCACTCTTAGCACCTGGTTTCTGAAGAGGAGCGTCAGGGAGCCAGGGAGAGGGCCCCACCTGTGCACTCTCACACCTGTCCTGGCGACATGCGGTGGGCCGAGTTGAAGGCAGAAAGACTTGTTAGGGCTTTGTTCTGCACTAATCAGTTCCTGAATCTCAGGCCTGCCTGGTGGAGATAGAGATGACCCACCCTGTTCCCTGACCCAGCTCCCTGCGAGCTCGGTCTCTGTCGGCCCTCCTCACCCAGCCCTCCATCTCCACTCCCCTTCACCCCTCAGATCTTTCATCCCTGGTGGCCGCGGGTGGGGTATCCCTTGTTGGGAATGGGTGCACCTGGGAGCCCATCTTTGATGGAGAGCTGGCCTCCCCCCTAGGACCCAACACACAAGTGCCCCTGAGCAGATCCCCAAAATGGTGCCATGGAGCCAACCCTGGAGGGAGCTGGTCACAGCCCACACAGTGGTCAGCTTGGAGAGCCCGGGCACTTCCTGGAAAGTTGGTGCTCTCAACCCACGGATGGGGTTGGAACCGCTACATTGATTTTCTGAGTGGTCATTGGAATGGAGCATTTGGTCTCAGCTTCCTTCTCATTGCCCATCCCTGGGGCTTTAAATGCCATCTCCATCTGTGTCCCATGCCTGCCCCTCCTGCTGGGTCTCCATCTGGGGAAGTTACCTTCAGTCCTCTGAGTCGTCCATCTCCTCACCCCTGGGGTCCCCATCCTCTCCGCCTTCTAGATCTTTCACGGCAACTCGCCTTCCTCCTCTCCACACTTCCACTGCTCATCCCCGAGCCACCGTCTCCTTCCACTCGGATGAGGGCAGCAGCCTCCCGGCTCCCAGCTCTGCAAGCCAGCTGAGCAGGGAGGCCGTTCAGAATCAAACATCACACCTGGTCCCTGCCTTCCTCCACGCCCTTAGGATCCGTCCCGGCCTCCTCATGTGGCGGATAGCACCTGCGAGGTCTTGCCAGGCTGCCTCACACCGTTCTATCCCAGCTGGCTTCCTGCACACCCCCCTGCTGGCCTGCCTACCCCAGGGTCTTTGCCACAGGCTGTCCCCTCAAGCTGGAGTCCCCTACTTGCCCACTCTGTGCCCAGCAACCTCCCGCTCAAGTCTCAGCTCAAAGAGGCCTTTTCTTTACCCTGCCTCCAATTGCAAGCTTATCCTGGCTCATATATCTGAGGGACTTCAAAAAGTGGGTGGGAGAACTCTGTGATTTTTGCATTCCATTTTCCCAGGAACTCGTGGAAGCTCTGATTTATTCTTGCACTTATTTAGTTAGTGCCTGGCTCTCGTACCAGTGACAAGAACTGACATCTGTATTTTCACTCTCCTCTTGTGGCAGTCATCTGATCTGGTGTCAATTTGAGGATTAAGACTCTAGGGGTAGAGTCTAGCCTGACAATCTGAAGATAGCCTCTGTGTGCGCATGACTTTCTCTTGAGAATTCTGGGAAATCTGACCATATTTCCCCCTGGGAGGTCAGAGACTCACTACTACTCAGTCCCTTGGAGGTGCTCTTCTGACAAGACACAAGGCTGACTCCCTGCGAGATGTCCTGGAGGAGAAGCCACATGGGCTTACCGTGATGGAACCAGTCCTCTGAAGCCGGTGAAGCCACGCAGAGACCTCTGTCAGCGCTGAGATGCTTGAGAAGCCACAGAGAGGTCCCTGCTAGTACTGAGATGCTTCCAATGCCACTGGATCCTAAGACTTTCTTACCCACTGTAATCGTCCTACGTTTGATGTCAGTGCATGTGCCTCGTGCATCTGAAGAAGGCTTTATAGACTGGCGTTGGCCATATGGTCTAATATCAGGCTTGTGGGCGTGGACTGGACTGGGTCAGGATGCTTTCTCAAGGTTCCATTCCTCTTGTATATAAATCTCTCCCTTATATCCATATGTGTGTCTATGAATTGGTTTCTCTAGTCTACCTGGACTAACACGCCCTAGAGAAGTGCCTACGGGAAAGACGGGCTTTCTATTCCCATAAAGTGTTACGGTCTTGGGGCTGAGCCCCGGTAGCCTAGTGGTTGAGTGTGGGACTGCGGACTACTGGCTTGGCAGTTCAAATCCAGCAGCAGCTCTCTAGGAGCAAGGCTGGGCTTCCTACTCCCACCAGGACAGTGAGCCCCCCCCCTTCATAAAAAAGAGTTATAGTCTCAGAAACCCACAGGGGCAGACTCTGCCCTACAGGGTCGCTGTGCGTCAGAGTGCCCTGGTGGCAGAGTGGATTACACGCTGTGCTGCGAAACTTGAGACTCACAGTTCAAACCCACCAGCCACTCCAAGGAGAAAAGGTGAGGCTTTCTGCTCCAGATTTATGGCCTCAGAACCCCACAGGGACAGCTCTCCTCTTCTCTGATCAGAAGTGGCTATGAGCCAGAATGCACTTGACGGTGTGGGTGTTATTTTTTGCTGGTTTGTTGGAGAGCAGTGCCTAACACAAAATAAGTGTGGGATGGGTGGATGGCTCTATGGATGGAAGGATGGTTGGTTGGATCTATGGATGGATGGATGGATGGATCTATGGATGGATGGATGGATGGTTGGTTGGATCTATGGATGGATGGATGGATGGATGGATGGATGGATGGATGGTTGGATATATGAATGGATGGATGGTTGGGTATATGAATGGATATATGGATGGATGGATGGATGGATGGATGGATGGATCTATGGATGGATGGATGGTTGGTTGGATCTATGAATGGATGGATGGATGGATGGATGGTTGGATATATGAATGGATCTATGGATGGAT
>PVJH01009101.1:0-24066 GCA_004026705.1 Nesogale talazaci | reverse complement strand
GAAGACAAGGACCCTGGTTGGGCCCTAGAACCAGCACCTGGATTGGAGGTGGATTCAGAGCTATTGATTGGACTGAGTGCTGGAGGGTTAACTTGGAGGAGGGGTGGGGAAGGCTGGCTGCATGCGAGTGTGTGCATGTGGTGTATGTGAAGTGTGAGTGTGTGTGCGTGTATGTGCATGCACATGCACACGTGTGGCGAGAGTGCGGAGTCTGCGGCGGTTGCGTGGGGAGGGGGTGTCAGCCTCTTTGCTGCAGATTTGTATTCCTGCCGACTTTTATTTCAGCCCTTGTTTATTTCTCCTTAAAACGCGGCTGCTATGCCAAGAGTCGCACCCGAATTAGCTGCGAGTGTGTAATTTTACAGCTATTACCGGGTGTTTCTGTGACTTGGGTAATAACGAGGGAAATATAAACAAACACCAGCAAAGGCAAGGAGGCCTCGGAGCTCCACGGCTCCATTTCCGTGAGCTCTGCTTCCCCACAGAACGAGTCCGTCCCCTCCCAACCCTTCCCGTCCCCAGGGCCACGCCCCCGGCCACCTCCACCTCCCGCTGGGCTGGGGAGAAGAGACCCCCAGGGCCCGGAGCCCCAGCCCTGAGAGCTTCATCTCTCCATCCCTTCCCCACCTAGTACACAGTCCCAGCCCCAGGCCAGCCCCCCACCCCTACCCCAACCAGGCCCCCTCCCACGCTCCCCACTCCACAAAGGCAAACAAAGCCCTGGCCTAATTATGTGATATTTCCCTCCTCTGGTGGCTAATGGCACCAGCATGCGTGTGACATTTTGCTCTCTTTCCTCTATTATTCTTGCTTATTATCTGGCTGCTGCCGGAGGCTCCAGGCTGAGGCTGGCCTGGGTGCCCATTCCCAACGTATCCCGCCCCCTCCTCTTTGGCTCTGTCCCTCTTAGCCCTCCTCTGGGCTCCTCCTTCATCTCCCAAGGAGGATGAGGATGGGCGATTGCCCTGGGCTCCCAGAGGGTGTTTTACATCGACTCAGCTCCAGGGACCCTCTGACATACTCCTGCCCCTCTGTGCCTCGGTTTCCCTCTATCTGCACCATGACCTTCAAAGGCCCTTCCTGCTCTAATAGAAACACAAAAATCAGACTCACGGCCATCGAGCAATTCGGAGTCGGGGTGGCCTTCTGGGACAGGGTAGAACTGCCCTGGTGGGCTTCTGAGACTGCCACTTTATGAAAGGAGAAAGCCTCCTCTTTGTCCCTCAGAGCGGTTGGTGGTTTCACACTGCAGACCTTGTGGCTAGCAGCCAGCGAGTTACCCACTGTGCCACCAGGGCTCCTGCTCTGCCATCCAAAGGCAAATGCTTAGCAACTCCAAATTCCCTGCCGTCAAGTCCATTCCGACTTGAGTGACCCAAGAGGGCAGGCTGGAACTGCCCCTCTGGGTTTCCGAGACTGGAGCTCTTCACAGGAGTAGGGGTGAGGGAGGAATACATGGGGGCTCCCAGGGAGTTCAGGGAGCGAGGTTTGGTTGCAGGAGGGTCTGGGCAGAGTAGAGGCAGCCCCAGAGGGGGCAGGGCTGAGAAAAAGCAGCTGGAGAATCCGGGAGAACAGCTGGACGCCAGCTCAGCAAACCGAGGCTTTGAAAACACCAACTTTTCCTTCCAAGTGCATTGGTTTTTTTTTTTTTAATGCTACAAGAAAGACACATTTTTTTTAAAGGCTGGAACCTCCCTCCTACCCCGTCCTGGCTGGCCCCATCCTGAGGAGGAGGCTGCCAGTGATGGCCGAGGATGCATCTGTCTGTCTAGTCTCTGCGTCCGTACACACAGACTGCTCAGGTGGGGCCTTGTCAGGAGTGGGGGGAGGCATGGCTGGTTGCTGGAGGGTGGCCCACTCCAGGGGTCTCAACCTCCCTAAGGCTGCAGCATCTTAATGCAGTTCCTCATGTTGCGGTGACACCCCCCCCCCCCACCGTAAAATTATTTCGTTCCTACTTCGTAACTCTGACTTTGTTACTGTTAGAAATTGCCATGTAGATATCTGATATGCAGGATGTATATTTTTTAATCATTTGGGGGGGGGCTTGTACATCACCTATCATAATACATACATATACAGTGCCAAGCCCCTTCGCCTGCCTGCTGTGTCATCATTCTCCAAATCTCTGCTTTTCCACTTGAGCCCTTGATGTCAGCTTCTCAGCCCTTCCCCTCCCCGCTCCCCCCTGCCCTACCACCCCTCATGACTTTATAAATTATTATTTTGCCATATCCTATGTTGCCCAATGTCTCCCCTTACCCACTCTTCCAATGACCGTCCTCCAGAGAGGGGGTTATGGGTCGGTCCCTGTGACTGACTCCCCCTCTCTACCCCACCCTCCCTCCACTATGCAAGATGCATTTTGATCGTGACAAATGGAATATCACTAAACTTAATGGAAGCCTAGTGATTAATCCCAAAGCAATATGTAATTCTATATGGTAGAATACTTCTGTGTTCTCCGATGGTCTTAGGCGACCCACTGGTTGAGAACCTCAGGTCTAGCCTGTCGTGACTCCGTGCTCCTCCGTGTGGCTAATCCGGGCTGCAGGAGTCAGATGGTCTTCCTCGGGGGAGTGTCAAGTTCCCCCCAAAGTCACTGAGCACAAAGACGCTGGACCTGGACTGAGGGGCATGAGGGAGACACGGAGGAGGGCAGCCAGCGTGCTCCTTTGAAGCGAGGATGGCGCGACTTTGCGTCACATACTTGGGAGATGCCCTCAGCAGAGACCTTGCCTGGTAAAGGGGAGGGACATTGAAAAGGAGAAGACCCTTGGCAGATGGATAGGCACGAGGGCTTCAGCCATGGACTCGCACGTAAGAACGACCGTGCGGCTGGTGCAGGACGGGGCGGTGTCTTGTTCTGTCCTGTACAGAGTTTGCTGTGAGTAGAATTGACTCAATAACACATAATAATGGCGGACGTGGGCGACCAGGGTTGATGGCCAACCAGCGTGCCTCGTGCGCAGCGACCACCCGTCCGTCAGTGGAGGCGTGGCAGTGAGGTCATCTCCTGTGGACGTGGAGGCGAGCCCGTCAAGGCGCCCATCAATGGAGATGCGTAGCTCCCTGGAGACCAGATACACACTCACTCCCTGTGAGACATTCCTGTTGAGAAGACGCGTGGAGCCACGCTGAGCCCGGCAGTTGGAGCAGCCACTTGGAGACCCACACCAGAGTTGAGATGCTTCCACTGCCACTGGATCCTCCCTCTGATCCGTGATCTTCTTGCGTTCGGCGTCATTGCATGTGTTGTGTGAGTCTGAAGAGAAAGTTATAGGTTGGTATCAGACATAGGGGTGCATATCAGACTTATGGACTGGATCTGGAGTGGGCTGGGTGTTTTCTTAATATGCAGTTGCTCTTTGATGTAAACTTCTCTCTCTTACACACATACGAGTGTCTCTGGGTTGCTTCTCATCTATCTGGACTCACACAGGAGGTGTGCATGTTGTTCTGACCGAGCAGAGTCTCATCCAATAAGCTGGCTCCGAGAGTATGACAACTAGCTATAACAGACTCAGCGTTCGCACGAGGTCAGGGCTCCCTCCACCCTCTGTTGGCCCAAATCAAAGGGACCAGGCCACACGAAGGGGAGGACGGAGGGAGGAGGGGAGAACTGAGGCCGGTGGCTTGTCATCGATCAACCTAAGAGGTTGTGACACACAGGGCAGCCACAAACCCTCTGGCTCCCATCTGCCTCTACTTGGGCGGGCTGGCATTTCTGCTGGGTGATGCCAAGGTGGAGGCCATGGCATGTGAAGGTTCTTTCGCGAAGGACTCAAGTGCTTGACTGCTATCTGAAAGGACAGAGGTCCAAGCTCATCCATCCCTTCCCTAGGATGACGGCCTCGGACACCCGCAGTGTCTCTAGGCATGCTGTGAACCCTATGGCGAGGAGGCTGTTTGATTTAAAGCTCTTGCTTTCTTGCATAACTAAAACACTGTCCTCTGAAAGGTTGGACTCATGTCCTTTCCTGCCAGCTTTCATGGCATGGATGTGGCAGTCATGTGCTTATGTTAATTTTATGATTGAAATGTAGGGGTGGAGTCTAGCTTGTTAATATGGAGATAGCCATTGAGTAACCAATGAGGCCTCCGTGTGGGCATGACTTTCTCCTGACACATCTGAGAAATCTCGCGATATTTTCCTTGTGAAGAGGAGAAGCTATCTCCCCAGTTGCTGGGAGTTAGTCTGAGAGGGATGAATTACGGACAAGACAAGATGGCAGCGTCCAAGAAGCTGGAGGAGCAGGCGGAGAGACCACAAGGCTTTGCCCTGGTGGAACCAAACCTCTGAAGCTGGGGCGGCCACATGGAGACCTCTGCCAGTGATGAGTTGCTTCTGCTGTTGATGGACCCTGAGCCCTGGAAGCGAGGAGCCATGTGGAGACCCCTGCCAGTGCCGGGATTCTGTACCCAGTGACCTGTGACTTCGTGAGTTGGAAGGAGACGTTATAAGCTGATTTCAGACATATGGGTTAATATTGGACTTATGACTTTGAACTGGACTGGGCTCAATGTCCTGTTCCTCTTGTATGTATATAAAGCTTTTCCTTATATCTATATGTGTGTCTATGAAATTTATTCCTCTAATCTACCCGGACTGACACAATAGATGTTGAAAGACAGGTGATTCATAGAGCCTTCCTGTCTCCACAGAGTCCTCCTGGGATCGGGTATCAACACTGGCCAATCTGGAAAGCCCAAAGGAACAATGCTGCTGTTCTGGGTCTTCCACAAGACTCAGAGGGCCTGACTGGGCACTCATTTAGCTCTCCCACCTCTGGCCCAGCCTTTTCCAACCTTCCGTCTTACATTGAGGTCTACAGGTTGTTTCCGGTGTATTTGTATGCATGCTATGAGGTAGTGGTCCAAGAAGACCCAGTGGCACAATGGTTTAGCACTCAGCTGCTAACTATATAACAGTCGCTGTTTTTAACCCCTCAATGACTCCATAGGACAGAAGAGCCGGCCATCGGATTCCTTAAGGATGATGGCGTTGCAAACCCTGATGGGCCTCTCACGCTTGTCCCACATGGTCAATCTGACTGGGCCGCACACAAACAACATCGGCAGCGGCAGTTTCATTTCTTTCCTTTGTCCCTGGGTAGCTGGTTGTCCCAGCACCATTTGTTGAAAAGTCTACTCATTTCCCCCAGGGGACTGTCTTGGTAGCCTCATCAAAAAACTACTAATTGTAAGTGTGCGGGTTTATTTCTGGACTCTGACTTCCATCCCACTGGTCTGTCTGTCTGTTCCTGTGCTAGGACCACACCGTCTTGACGGCTGTCGCTTTGTAATGAATTTGGAAGTTCAGAAGTGTGTGCGCCTCACCTTTATTCTGCATTTTCTGAGTTGTGTTGACTGCTCAGGGTTCCTTGCGTCTCCCTATGCAGGGCTTAGGGTTCTCATGTCTATTTCTGTGCCCCTACCCCACCCCAATCTAGTGGTATTCTGACAGAGCTTCTGTTAAATCTGTAGACCTATTTGAGGAGGGTTGCCACCTTCCAACGCCTGGATTGGTTTGTCTTTCTATTTGCTTAGGTCTCCTCCCTCTTCTTTCTACAATGTGTTACCGTTTTCAGGGTGCAAGCTTTGCATGTCTTTGGCTGAATTTCTTCTTAAATTGATGGTGCTGGTGGGTGGGGCGGAGTTTGGGTCTTTCTTGTTTTATTCTGTGTACATAATCTCAGAGTTTGAGCGAAGATATTCCAGAGCACCTTTGTTTCCTGTTCCACAATTTATGCACACTTTGTTTGGTGACAAGAGCTGCCATCTCCATGTTCATTCCTTCCTCTTTCCTGCCCTCTGAATTTGGCTTTGGCTGTGCTTGGCGTCTGGTGTGGCCGAGTGTCCTGGGACATGTTTCACACCTGTTCACTGTCAGGCCTGCCTAGTGCTGGCTGAGAGGTGGTCTGGAGTGGGCTCAGGTTTGGAGTGAAGGTGTCTTAGGGCAACAGGCACCAGGGCCCCTCCAGTCGCTACCAGTCCAATAAGTCTGGTCTTTTTTTTTTTTTCAATGACTTTGCATCTTCTTCTACATTTGTTCTTTTCTGCCCAGGATATTCCATTGCGACTCTGATCAAAGCCATCAGGAGCTGTAGGCAGGCACCATCGTGTCCCAGGCTGGGGACGGCTGTGGTTCATGAGCTGCACTGGTCCTCTGGACTGCTGGCTTCCTCGAGTCTTTGGATTCCTTCGCTCGTCTTGGTCCCCAACAGCCGCCTCTGAGATCACCACTCCTGAGCTTCTCAGACCGCGGACTCTGCTCACCCTGTAAGATGTGGCGCCAGCGACTAGGTGACGTCAATTGTGCCCAGGGGTCCCCAAGACGATGCCCCTAATCCTCCAAGCCCGGTGACCCACTCCCTGAAGTCATAGGGTGTGACTGAGAGCCTTTCCTATCTCTGCTCCTCGTAAGTTTTGTATACGTGTATATATTTGCGGCACATGCGTGTGCACATAGGTAGAGATAGATGTGCTCCTGGACGTACCCCCATACACCATCCTTACGTAGCACATCCACCTTTGCATCCACTTGTAGACGGACGGTGTGCTGTTGCTACGCCTGGTGACGACACATGAGGCCGCTCACCACAAGTTTGAAACCACCAGCCACTCCAGGGGAGAGAGATGAGGTTTTCTCCTCCTGTAAAGAGTTACAGCAATAATAATAATAATATAATTTTAAAAAGAGTTACAGCAATGGCAGCGCTCCTCCAACCTTTGGGGTCACTATGAATTGGAAGCACGATGACAGCAGGGTTTAACTGTTACTGCAGGATTCTGTTGTAGTTGCTTTGTCACTGTGCCTCCCCGATGTGCCTCCCCGATGCCTCCCTTTGCTTTGCTAGTGTGATGCCAACCCTCCCTTTATTGGATCTTGTCTTTCCCTTCATCTAAACCTACTCTTCAGGTCGAGGACGAAGGTGTGGCTGCCCACGCCACGGTGTTGCTAACCCCCTCATATCCACGTGAAGGCTGGGTCTTGGAGAAGGAATGCCGGCGGACGATGCCGCACAACGAACACGGGTGTGCATTCGCCTGTTCACGCCACGGCTCTCATTCTCCTGGACAGATCCCTTCGTCGTGGGACTGCTGGGTCGTGCGCTCTCCTCTGTGGTTCTAACTTCTCAAGAAAGGCTCGCTCCTTTCCCACCGAGGTGGAGCCCTTTTCCAAGAATCCCGACCACGGCGTGGGAGAATCCCAGCTTCTCCACGCTCTCCACCACCTGCATTTGTCGCTGTCTGTCTTTTGGATCCCTCTCGGATGGCCCCGTGTGGGATGCTCTCCCGCCGTGGTTTTGATGGGCACCTTGCCGATGACCGTGAGCTAGTCTTCACGTGTCCGTCGCTCTCCCCGGTGTCTTCGCAGGCGAAGTGCCTGTTCATGGGCTTTGCCCGTTTTTGAAATCCGATCGCTGGCCCTTCTGTGGCGGGGCTGCCGAAGCTTTCTCTCCGTCCTAGAGATCGAGCCGGGCTCCAGAGTCCTCCGGCTTTCCATTCTCTCTGATGCCAGCTTGAGGGCTGTTGTCTTGATTTCGCTGGGAGGGTGCTCACCGCCAGGGCACATGGCTACCACTGATTTTTGCACATCGATCCCATACTCTGTGCTCTTTGTGGCTTATCCCCGGGTTTCCCAGACATGTCTGGCCCGAAGATGCGGCTTTCAAGTCACAGCCAGAGCCCCCCAGGACGAGCGGTCCTCGACGCACTGTGGGGAAACACGAATGCAGCACCAGGCAAAGAGTTTGTCCTTTCTCCAGCGATCCCACAGGCCAGGACCTTCAAGCTCTTGTTGATGACCGATCCTCCCCCAAGAATGTTCTCAGGCCTCATCGGAGGAGGACACTCCGCTGTCAGCCTTTAGGGTCCACTCTGGTGTTTCCTGCTCTGTGCTTTCTGCGGTGATGGGCCCCTCCCCTGCCCACTCTTGGCCCCACTCTTGGAAGTACCAGGGACTGCTAAAAGGACACACCTATCAAAGACTCCCATAGAGACACCGCTGTCCCCTGGCTGTCTCTTTACACCTCTGCCTCCCTCTCCGCACGAAGGCCGTGAGGGCCAGGCTCGGAGCAGGCAGCAGTGGCGTGCATGATTGACAGGAGGATTGACCGGTGGCAGGAGGCAGGGCTGCAGCCCTTCTCTGCTCCCTCTCCCTCTGGTCCCCCTTGTCTTCCCGGCTAGTTCTTAGCCCTCAGATTGCACAGCGCCCTTACCTACAGCTGTACTCAGACACGAGGATCCCTCTATGCCCTGCTTTGAGGCCACCTGTCCTTTCATTCCCAGCTCCAGCCGCAAGCAGTACCTGACAGACAGGGCTCGAGGGACTTACTCTCCCATGACCAGCCGAGTCACAGACGGGAAAATCAGATCTTGTCCTCTGTTGCTTCCCTACGCTTACCCAGGCCCACCGCCCGCCATGGCCGGCTCTCTCCAGCCCTGAGCAGCTTGAAGGACACATTTATCATGCAGAGTGGCTACCCAGAGGGACCCAGAGGTAGAAGCCCAAAGACAGAGGACAGGTCACATGCTGGTCGTGCACCTCATGCGCAACACCAGTGCCACATTCCCTCCCTGAGCTATTTTTGAGACTAGGCCACAGAGAGCATCAAGCCATCTGACCACTGACCGCCCCTTTTCCTCTCCAGCCAGGCCAGACTCTTCTCCAACCCCTCCTCATCCCACCACTCTGAGTCCTCTCCCGCGAAGTTCGCCAGACTTCTCCACACACCCTCTCCCTCTCTCCAGCTTGGCCCCTGAGCTCCCAGAAGACAGGCCTCATCCGCTCTCGGCCCCCTCCGGCTCCTGGGTTCCGCGCTGGTATGCTGACATGTTAGTTTCAGGATTGCTCGTGCCCTTCTCTGCACAGACCAGAGAACTCTCCGTGCCATTGCTTAGGACCAGCTTGTCGTACACTCATCATCTCCTCGTGTCTCCGGTGAGGTCAGTGTGCCCATTTCACAGTGGACAGATAGAGTCTCCGCCCTGAGAAGACAGTGATCCCAGCGTTCACAGGACTCTGATGGCCCAACTGTCTATTTGGCAAGCCCAGACGGTGTCATCCCGATGTAGGGTGCACCCAGAATGCAGTGGGCTGCTCTAAAGGTCAAGAAGGGCTGGCCTGGGAGGTGAAGGAGAGGTCTGGGGGTGGAGAGGATTACTTGGCCGGTGCTTTCAGGGGAAGGATCAGAGGGAAAGCGACGACGTGAGAGGGTCTCTGCCTTTCCCTGCCTCTCAGCACCGTGATCACAGGTACTGGAGATTGAAACCTGAGCCTCAAATCTCCCGAATGTCAAGTCCAGGAGTGCAGCTGGCCAGTAACCTGAAGGACAGTGGGTGTCTGCATGTCATCCCTAATCCTGCCCCATCTCCTTAGCCCCTGGACGGCCAGCCACTCTGCCTGGCTGCACTATCTCCCTGGACGCCTTGGACAGGAGGCCTTTATCTGCAAACGCCACTTGTGAAAAGCCCTCATTGTCAAACATAGTACCATCAAAGGGACCCAGGGGCACGCCACCCCCCCCCCCATCTGCTCCGCCCCAGCAGGCTTCCCGGGCTCCCCACGAAGGCTGGCGGGGGTATATTTTAAAATATCTAAATGCAGCGGAGAATAAAAATTATTTACACTCCCCAGCCAAGCTGGCAGGCTGCTTTAGCGTGAGCTCGGATGTTGCCTCCCCTCCCCGTCTCTCCCTCGCTGAGAAAGGGCTATAAACAAAGCTGACACATTTATAATAACCTTTTTCTTCCTCTCCTTCCTCCCTCTCCTGGGTTGCTGTCTCGGCCTCTCACTCACACACTGCGAGGGATAATTTTTTTATTATTCTGCCATTAGCAGAGAACAGAGCGTTGGGTGATGGGGGGTGTGGAGAGGGAGAGCCTCATGCGTCAAATCGGGTTTGAAAAAGAGGGCCAAAAAACAAGTGGGCAACTTTTTCTCTGCGGCGTCGGCAGCGGTGCCCGGCAGGCCACCTTCCCCTGCAGGGTTTGGAACGGCTTTGCCCAAGGCGCCCCCCGCTTCCGTTCCCTTCTCCTCTGTCTTTCCCAACAGGCCGGGGTCAAGCCCATGGGGGTTCCACGTGCAGGTTGATGCTGGTTTTGGGACTAGGATGGACCCTACGCAGACCGGAAGGAGGCTGGGGAAGATAAGATCCTGCCCTTGCCAAGCAGGGTCCATAAGCCAGGAGGAGGTGGGAGGGCAGCCTGAGCCCATGAACCCACAAGCGGGGAGAGAGGCGTGGCAGAATTAGAGACCGGTGGCAGGACAGGTGGCAAGGGGGCAATAGGAGACCAGTGCCAGGGCATAGGCTCCGTCTCCCCATGGCAGAATGGGGTCCAAGGAGCCCCCCTTCCCTTCCAGTGACTCTGCTGGCTGTGGCCTGGAGCAAAGACAGCCAAGGCTTGTCAGACACCCCCAAGAACACTCAGAAATTTCCAGGCTGGCGGGGTGGGGTGTGGCTGGGGAGTTGTGTTCTGGACAGAGGTGTTGTGTTCAGAGAGCCTGTCTTGGGGAAGGCTGGCAGAAGCCCAGTGGCTTCCAGAGCAAAGCCGGCTACACGCAGGGCCTCAGGAAGACTTTCCCTGCTGGCCTCGAAGCTGGAATCACAAGGTGAGCTCTCCCTCTGCCTCGACTCTTCCCCACCTGGGCACTCAGGCATGGCTGCTGCAGGCTCCCACCAGGGACTGCGGGGGGCAGGCATGGGGGGAGGACTTCCTGGTAGGAAGGGGTCCTTATGAGGTTGGGACCCGCAAGAGAAGGGGCAGGGGAGCCACCCTACAATCAGCTGCCTTGAGTCAACCCTGACTAGGATCCGTCATGTGCTCCGTGGCTGATGTAGGCTTTTTTCAGAAGTAGATCGCCAGCCTTTCTTCCCCTGGGGAAACCAACCTCCGCTCTGGGAGTGGGCAGCCCAGGGTGCCTCCACCTGGGTCAGCACAGGTGTGCCTGTTGAGTAGGACAGGTATCCTGGCGGGGCTGAAGGTGGCCCCGCAGGGCAGCCCTGTGAGGGGTTCAGGGAAGGTCAGAGATGTACAGAAAATGTGCTTACTGGAGTGGGAGGGGGCCAGGGCATGAAGAGACAAGCCTGCCAATGAGGCTCCAAGGGCTGGCAGGTGTACACACCTCCGCACAGGTGAGCCCTGGAGAGGAAGGGGTTGCAGGCAGATATGAAGTGGGAATAGGCATGGACATCTCTGCTCTAGCTGGAGGGTGCACAGCTGTCCTGCCTTTGCGGGTGCCAGCTATGCTGGGGCGCAGGTGCCTGGACATGGCCAACAGTAGACGTCAGATGGCAGCTCCCTGTCCAGCAGCGCCGGCCTGCCCCGTCACCCCCTGAGGGTGGGCAAGGGGGCTGAGACTGGACTTGGGCAGCACGCCAGATGCTGAGCCTCCACCTCTGCCACTGAGCTGGGTGCAGGGGGTGTCCCCGGCTGGAAGGGTTTAGGCAGCTACACCGAGTAGGTGCCCTCTTGCTTCCGTCTACCAGGACAGCTGGGGCTCCAGAGGCTGGGGCATTCACCTGGCATGCCCCCGCCCCACCAGGCAGGCACTCTGCGCCCCCCAGGAAGCCCCAGGGCAGATGAAGACTCCAGGGACAGCGCTGATATCACAGCCAGCTGACTCTTGTGATGGTCTCGCCCGTTCCCTCGGGGCCCCCGAGGAGGAGACGTGGGCCTCTGCCCCCACTCCCCACCCTTGCTGCTTAGCATCAAAGGGACATGTGCTTCTCCCCGGGAGGGAAAGGCCAGCATCACAGGAACACGTTCTGGCCTGTGGTGTCCAGCTCAACCAACGTGGCTCGTGGCTTGGCCAGCAGCAGTCCTTCCTCACCTCACACCTCCACTCCCAACCCCAGAGCCGTCTGTCCTCCTGCAGCTCTCCTCACCCAGTGCCCATAACCGCCCCCCTAGCCCACCCCAGCTGCTTTCCTCTCAGCCCCTGCCCAGCCTGCTCCCCCTCACCCAGATCCAGACTCTGCACTAGGGCCCAGCTCCCCTTTGATCTGGGGAATCCACTGCCCACCATCTCTGCATCGTGTGTGTGTGTGTGTGTGTGTGTGTGTGTGTGTGTGTGTGTGTGTGTGATTTGCTGGCCTCCCACCCCAGAGCAGCAAGACCCCACCCCCACCCCCGCCAGTATCAGGGCCAGGCCCTCCCTCCGCGGCTGCTCAGACAGGTACCCACACTTGTTTGGTTGCTGTGCCCTCGGGCAGGGCAGGGAACCCGCTTCATGAATGAGTAATGAGTCAGGTGACCTCCGAAGGCTCAGGCCCGGAGCAGGTGGAGGAAAGGAGTGAAGAGTAGCCCCTAGAGGCAGGGGATGGGGCGCAGGCAGGGGACAGAACACTGAGCATGCTCCAGCCGCCCCCCCACCACCTCGCTTGTCAGTACGATCCCCCACCCGAGCACAGGGAGGCCCTTCGTCACAGTGGGAGGTGGGCACACCTTCTGGTGTGTGCTCACTTCCAGTCTGTCGTTCATTCATCCTCTGGAAGAATAAAGGGCCGTGATGCTGCTGGAGGGATGGAGGGGCCAGGTAGGCAGGTGAAGGTCTGTGGTCCCCAGGAGGACCAGGCTCGGTGAGAAAGGCTGGGACTGCCCAGTCCCGCCCTGTGTCGGGGAGCGGCCTCTGTGGACACCCCTCTCAGCCACAGGCTGCAGGTGCCCCCCTAAACCTCTCTCTCTGCATCTCTGACTCTCCTAGAAAGGGAGGGGGCGTGAGGGGTCTGCGGAGAGGGAGTGAGGTAGAAGCGGGAGGGCTGCCCCATGGCCTGTGCTGACCTCAAGGTCAGCGGTTCAAACCCAATGACTCATGTGGAGAAAGCTGCTGCTCTGCACCTGTACAGCGTTACATTCTTGGACTCTGTCCTACAGCACTGCTCCGTGGTGAGGAGTTGGTCTCAGAGAAAGGAGGCCTGCAGACTGAGCCTTGGTGGCATGGTGGTTGTGTGCAGGACTGCGATCCACAGGGTTGACAGTTCAAATCCAGCAGCAGCTCTCCAGGAGCAAGGCTGGGCCTCCTACTCCCACCAGAGGGCAGTGATGCCACAAAGAGAGAGAGAGAGAGAGAGAGAGAGAGAGAGAGAGAGAGAGAGCCTGCAGAGGGCTTGGCACTGGACCTGCTGCCCCTGCCCAGCTTAGAACTGGGCAAGGGCTCATTCATCTGAGAGGGAGGCAGGAAGGGTTGGGGATTTCTTCCCAGGAGCAAGGTGGCCCAGGTGGAAGAGCCAGTGAGGGACCGCCCTCTGCACACATCCAGGAACAAGGATGGGACGGGGGCTCCATCTTCCAGGTATAAGGAAGTACAGCATACCCACATTATGCACATACAAGTTACATGTTCACAATTATTGCACATATCTACATATCTCACATGAATGCACACAATAGTACACACATAAGCCTGCCACCTACACACACATGGACACATCCTCACAGTCACAGGTGTGCATGGTTATGAGTGCACACTTGTAGATGCTTATCATACACCTCAACCAAATATACCATGCTGGCAAAAGTGCACATGGATATACTGTGCAGGCATACATGTATGTAGATACACCGTGTAGACACGCATGTATGTAGATACACTATGTAGAAACAGATATACATGGATTACACTGTGTAGGCACACATGTACATGGATATACTGCACACGTGTGTACACACATGTACGTGGACACACACACTGTGCAGGCACCCATGCACACAGACACACTGTGCACTTATACACAGATACACTGTGCAGGCACACTTGTACATGGACACACTGTGCAAGCACACTGCACACAGACACAGTGAGCAGGCACACATGCACACAGACACATTTTGCAGGCACACATGTACAGGGACACACTGTGTTGCCACACATGTACACAGACACATGGTGCAGGCACACTTGTACAAAGACACACTGTGCAGACGCACTTGTACACAAACACACGGTGCAGACACACATGCACACAGACACACTGTGCAGACACACATGTATGTGAACACACTCTGCAGGTGGGGATGCGACGCCGTCTGACCAGAAGACAGGGAAAGGTGAACCTGGAGCTCACGTGCCCCAGCAGGAAGGCGGGTGGCTAGCAGGTGAGAACATACGATGGAAACCGCAGGCTCTGAGGAGAAGGAGGAGGCCCAGGGAAGCTGGTGTGGTCATGGCCTACAGGCCTGCTGGCTAAGGTCTTGTTCTGGATCCAGTGAGCCCGGCCAGCCCTTCTCTCAGGGGAGAGTCTGACTGAGCCCCAGGAGGTAGTAACCAGGTTGCCCACTGCAGGTGAGGCCCAGGTAGTGACACTCTCCAAAATCACCACATGTTCCTCTCGAGGACACTGTAGAGCTGGGCATCTCCTTGCCATTTGAGTGGTGGCCACTGGCTGATTACAATTCACCTTTCCCATGGGCCACCGTGCCTTCGGCAGGTCCCGGCAACAAACTCCCAGAAGAAAGCCCATCCTGATGCAGGCCTGGCAGTGTGGGGGAGGCAGGAGGGTAGATTTTTCTGGACTCTGATGGGCTGAGTGGTGGGCGCGCTGGAGGATTAGGGACAGACCTCTCCCAGGAGCAGCTGGGTCCGAGGCTGCTATGGGAGACTGCAGGCACAGTGTGTTTTCTGCCCTGTCGGGAGGGTAGGTGGGTGTCTTCTCCGTCCCGAGTAAGCACTGGACAATGTCCAGGTCCCTGTCGACGTTCTGCAGGTGGAATGCTTCCTGACGGGCCAGCTCCTGCCACCTTCTCTGTCACCAGGGCCTGAGAGCCAGGAAAGATGCCAGGCAGAGGCACCAGGAGAGAACAGGGCCCCTGGTCCCAAACATCTTGGGAGAGGTGAAGGGCATGTGTGTTGTCCTTGGGTAGTGCACACGATGGGGGCGGCTGCTGACGGCTGGATGGAGGTCCAGGTCCCCTTACAGGTGCCTCAGGAGAAAGGTCTGGTGACTCACTTCCTAAGACTCCGCGGCAGAGAACCCCATGGAACACAGCTTGACCTTGACAGGCGGGAGGTTGCTGGGTCAGGGTCGAGTTAATGGCGAGTGATTTTAAGGGATTCACTGAGCTGGGGCCTCAGAGGCCTCAGGCCTGAGAGACGGGGAACTGAAGCAGAGGCCTCACCGGAGAGCCAGAGGCTGGAGCAGGACCACGGGGCCTCTACTGAGCTGTGGTCTTCCCTGGACCACCAAGACAGGCCAGGTGCTGGCTCCTGGCTCCCAGCTGAAAGGATGCGAATTTCAGGGGGCCAGCACAGCAGCCCCCACCGGCCGTTCCACTGGGGAGGAATAGCAGGAGCTCGCAAGCACTGAGAATGGGCAGTAAATGGGGCAGGGAGGCTGTAAATCCCGCCCCTCCCGGCTTGGTGACGGCCCCTTAATTTAACAACTGTCACAACCGCTTTGTGGGCCTGTTCGCCCAGGGCCCGGGGATTTATGGCACCTGTGAGGCCATCTCCCGTCCTCAAACGCTGACTCTGTGCCTCACCCTGACCAGACCCAGGAGCAGACAGGACACCCCATCAGTGGGGACGTTTCCAACAAGGGCATCCCCTCCGTGATCACCCCGACTCCCAGCCCACTTGCAGACACCCCTTGTCTGCCAACAGGGTGAGACTGAAGCCCTGGCTGTCTCTTAAAAACAGGGGCGCAGGCAGGATGATTCGACAGGTGCAATGGGCAGTCCCCTGACCTGTGAGCGTCCTGCAAGGACTTGTCCTCCCCCTCCCTGACCCCGAGCCATCACTTTAACAAGGACCCTGCTCCCAGGTCCAGAAGCCAGCTGCAGGCCACAGGCCGGCTCACACAGGTCAGAGGGCAATATGTCCATCGACTGGGCTGCTGCCTGCGCCCGGGGCGGCCCCCTGGGGCATCAACATGAAGTTCCTCCGGGTTTCGTTATCAGACTGGATTACATCTGTCTGCCCCGTGGCTCCCGGCCTGGTTCCAAATGAGGAATGAGGGAGTCCCCTGACAGGAGGGATCTGCAGACCATGGAGTGTGTGCGCCTTCTCCCAGAGGGCACAAGGCTCTCTCCCCTCCACCAGTCCCCACCCCTAGACAGAGCCATGTGACCCCCTAATGCCTGTAGCGCCCCAACCCTGGCTCAGGGTGCCAAGCGAATGGGACCCCCTGACAGGATGCCAGGCAGGATGCTCCACCTCTCAGAGCCTGTTTTCTCCTGTGTGAAATGGGGGCAGCAGGCCCTGCAAGCATCCAGCTCAGAGGCTGACGCACGTAGGTGCTCAGGGAATGCTGTCCCCCATCCGAAGTCTTCCAGAGCCTCTGGGTGGACAGGCTCCGTGTGGAGGGCCACCCACGGGGGCAGAGAGAAGCAGCCATCTCCTCCCTCCACGCCTCCCTTGGAGTTCAGGCTGGCAGGGTGGGCATGCCTGCACACTCCCCCGAGGTCATTCTCCCAGCTCGATGGCGGGAACTGGAGGGGGAGAGGGTCTCCGGTGGGGGGGCTGCCATTAGGACTTTCTCCCAGACCATGCTGGGTGGGGTCCAGTGGCCTCTAGGAATCCAGCCCTTCCCTGACTCTGAGGGATTACTCTCCCCACGACCCCACGAGGCCAGAGCCGGCCCGAAGGAAGCGCCCCCAACCCCTCCAGCCCCTGCACCCCAGCCCTGGGAAACTTGAGTCTGAGAGCAAGGGCTCAAGTCAGCAGGTCTTTCAGAGGTCTCCAAACTCAGCCCCGCTGCATGGAGGGGGGCCATCGAGGTCCTGGACCCCATCTCGCTGCGCAGTTGTGACAGCAGAAGTTGGTGCAGGCGGGGCTTCTGCCCTGGGCCTGGAGTGGAGACGGGCTGGCTAGGACAGGACCACTGGGTCAGAGGAGGAGCCTAGAGACGGCCGCCTGCGGGGACGGGGTGGTCCGGGGCAGCTTGGGGTTCTAGGGAGAGCTTCCTTCCCGCCATGAGGAAGCAAATACAGTGATGCCACATCGCAGTGAGGCCTGTGAGATGAAGATGGCGGGGTGCTGACAGCTGATGAGAGACGGGCACAGGCCCTGGGAAGCAAGGGAGGAGCTAGGGGGCTGGCACTCACACACGGGGGCCAGCCCAGTTCAGCCTGGGGAAGGGGGTGCCGGAGAGATGGGTTTGAGGAGGGACTGGGGCTGGTGCAGAAGAGCCTGGATCTGCATCCGCAGCCCCTCCCATCCAGGGGGCCCCCCCCTTCCCCCCTTCCCCCCCCCCCCAGGAGCTTGGGGAAGACGGGAGGGTGGCCGGCCAAGTCCCTGTGAGGGTGTAGTCGGTTCAGCACTGCCCACCCCTGCCACCCCCTCAGCTCCAGGAGGTGGGGAGAGGAAGGGCCACCCAGCCCCTCTAATAGATTCCTCTTTGATCATGTTTTTGTGACCTTTCTAAAAGGCAATTTAAATTCTAATTGTCCTGTGAGCACCAGAGGAATCAATTAGAGACAAGTGCAGCTAATTGTGCGGGGGAGGAGTCAGGGGCAGGAGGCACAGGGAAATACAGGGCCCACCCCCAGGCCTGCCTGGCCGCCTCCAGTCAGCCTCTCCCGGCAGACTGTCAGGGTCCTCGGGCCACCTCCCAGGCCCGGGCAGAAAGCTCAGTGGGAGGTCCCACTGCCTTCCTGTGCCTCAAGCCCACCCACGGCCCAGCTTCCGGGCCCCTGGCCAAGGACACGAGAACCATCCTTCTGGCAGCACCTCCGTCCCCATCTTCAGTCTTGGCCTGGAGTCAGCGTGAGCTCCTTCCTGAGCCTGGCCCTGCTCGGGCCCATGGGGAGGGAGTCCAGGGTGAGGTCTGCGGGGGAGGCCCCCATGCCCCCCAGCACACCTGTGAGCATGCAGATGTGGATCATCCCTGAACGCTGGGCCATAGGACACAGAGGTGGTCCTGGTGTTCCGCAAGGGGCTTGCTGGGGGAGGCAGGGGTTCCACTCCTTTGTCCCAGGCTGGGTTCTGCTTGGTTCAAATGCAAAGAGGTCACTACATGGAGGTCCTCTGCCTGGGCTTCTGGGCCTCAATCAAGGTCCTGCCTGCACCCATTTCTCTTCCAGGACCCCCCAATTAGGGAGCATCCTTGGGTTCTGGGCCCTGGGTCTCAGTCTTATGATCCCATGAGGCAGAAAAGTCTCAGACCTTCCCATCCCACCTCCTCTAAATCTTAGCGTGCTCCGCTACAGTGTCCCCTCACCTTGTTATGTGGCTGTCATGGCGGCTAAAATGGCATTAGGTGGTTAAAGTACAGAGTAGGTACTCAATAAGTGATAGCTAATAAGAATACCCACCAACTCCCCAATGAGCTCATCTCCCCCACTTTCTCCCAACACAGCATGTGCTGCGATGGCCTATCCACAGGCAGTAAGCCCCCTGAGGATATGATGTGGGGAGGGGGGAGAGGGAGCTCTTCCTGTGTCACTGGTACCCAGCACAGCATCAGCCTGAAGAGGCCTGGATTAATCGATGAGTTGTTGATGAACTTATCTGGTCCTCCAAGACCTGGATGCAGCTTCACCAAGGTGTGATGATCTTTCCACAGGGTCAGCCAAGTGTGTATTCATAGGCAAAATAATAGCAACAGCTAGCTCAAATGGCACATCCATGGCACGCCAGACACCAAGCACTTAATGTAAATGAGCTCATGTTAGTTCATCCTCACAAGGAAGGGCCCTGGTGGCACAACGCTTAAGCACTCGGCTGCTGCCCAAAAGTTTGGTGTTTTGAAGCCACTGACGGATCCTGTGGGAGAAAGATCTGGCCACCTGCTCCTACAAGGACTACAGCCCCGGAAACCCTGCAGGGCAGTTCTACTCTGTGTCACGGGGTCACCAAGAGTCTTAAGGACTCAAAGGCACCTCACCCAGCCACAGCCCTTCCATCGACTCTGTGGGGTAATTTGTTGTCATCCCCCCTTCACAGACGGAAAGACGGAGAGAACAGAAGGCAGTGAGTCATGGTGACAGGGTTAGGATGGGGAGAGGGGCAGGGCACAGATGGTGAATTCCAGGTAGCGTCTGGAGCTTGCACCCCCACAGTGAGCACCCCAAAGGTGAGGCAGGTTCCATCCAGATCCAGCCGAGTGAATCTCAGGACACAGTGAGATGGGGGACACCAGGGTGGCCAGGACCGTGAAGACTTACGCTCCCTGGACAGCCTGATGGAAGACCCAGAGCACCCAGTGGTAACTGAAGGGCTTTCCCAGGCATGTGAGGAACCAGACATTGGTGACCGCTACTGGGGCCTTGAAGATGATCGTGAAAGATGTGGTTATCTGTGCCCATGAAGATGTACAGCCTCCGAAGTCCTCTGGGACAGTTCTCGACCTTGTCCTGTGAGTTCAAATGGACTCGACTGCAGTGAGTTTCGAGTTTTTCACCTTCTTCAATTGGGCTGCCCCCAATCCAAGGCGTCCGAGGTAAGCCATGAATAAACAAGTAAGCCAGTGCCGAGAGTCCCCTGGCCAGCCCAATGCTGCTCCTGTGCTGCCTTCCTGGGCTTTCGTGAGATTCCCACCCCAGGGCAGAGGAGGAAGGGGAGCTGATAAAACCTGTCACCTCCATCGGCCTATACCAAGGTCAGGCCTCAATGCGACCCGAGCAGGAGACTGGAAACTGGCGAGTGGGTAAACAGGCCCTGGCGTAGGCATGTGTGATGGACTTGACTCGAAATGGGGTCCTGGGGCAGGTCACCACCTGGAGACACCCGAACGCCTCCTGCCAAATAAGGCTTATCCGTCCTCAAAGGGCACACATTGTATGGTCTTGCTAATAGGAATCTAGAAAGAATGGAACATTCTTAGTGGTGATCACTTGTAAGGAGAGCTAGAAGGAGCGTTTGGACTGAGAAGACCGTGTTAGGGCAGGCTGTCTAGAGACACAAATCCGGTGACACTCATCTGTGCTTAAACAAGAGTTTTCTTCTTTTTTTTTTTTTGGGGGGGGGGGCATCCCTGCTCTCCGGTGGTGGGAGTAGGAGGCCCAGCCCCACTGCTGGAATTGAACCTCCTTCCCAGTGGGCCGCAGTCCCGTGCACAACCACTACGCCACCGGGGCTCAGCCCGTTTTCTATCAAGAAGTACTTATGTCTCTGGAAGACCTCCCAGTGCTGTCCAACCCAGGTCCGCAAGGCCGAGACTAGTCTTTCTCCAGACGCATGAGCGGCAGGCTGGTGATGCAGACTGGTGAAGCAGGAGACAGGCAGAGCCCAGGCGGGTGGGTGCAGGGTCTTCACGCTGCTCCACAGTCGGGGGGCGGGGGGGGGGGAGGGAGAACACAGCAGGGTGCCGACAGCTCTCAGGGTCAAGGGCGAAGCCCCAGCCGGAGACGATCTGCCAGAGAGCCCACTCTGTCCGTCTTACTCTGGTCCGGAAGGTTTAAGGCACCCAAGAGGTGTCATGAGGCTGTGACTTGATTGACAGGTTTGACTCCACCCCTAGGCGGCGGTGTGCAGCCGGCATAAACTGGTCCAGCCACACGGGGACAAGGAGATGGTGTTTACGGCGTGGCATGGGGAACGAGAGGAGGAATGGCTGCGCAACTGGAAGAACTGTCCTTGATGCCCCGGGCCCAACGGGTGGATTTGCAGCGCAATAAAGGGGGACGACACAGAGCTCGCTGTGTGAGCTGAGGCAGGATTCCGTGGGTTTGGAGGATTGGGGCGCATCCTGTGATCAGTCTTAGGACTCTGTCTGTGACCAGGCCTGGGGCTCAGTACGTAAACAGGGCCAGGGTCAGGCCTGGGTCTGTGAATCACTGCAGGACTCATTTACGAATAGACTATTAGTAAAGTGAGGGTCCTAGGTAGATGCCCCGATCCCTGACATCCATACTTCTCCCTCTGTTTGATATGATGAGGGACACAGCCTGGTTCCCAGGCAGGCTGCGCTGGCTAAGAAATTGTCGACTCCCAAGACCACCAGGTCATTATAAGTATTCCTGTAAGTCACCCTCTTCCTTGCATGTCCCCTCCTCCTTTTGGACAGGGTGTCGGGAACTATGAGTTGATCAGCTAATCTCAAAGTCAGCAGTTCAAGCTCCCCAGTCACTCTGCGGGAGAGAGATGGGGCTGTCTGTTTAATCAGGTGTCCTCAAACTTTTTTTTTTTTTTTTGTCCTCAAACTTTTTAAACAGTTCACTGCCCCTCAGACTGTTGGAGGGCTGGACTGTAGTTTAAAAAAACAAACTCTGAAAAAATTCACTGCAGGCCCGTGATGAGTCAGCTGCTAATCTGGACAGGCAGCGGCGGCAAAAAAAAACACCCGGTGGCCAGATAAATGTCCTCGGTGGGCCGCATGTGGCCCGCGGGCCGTAGTTTAAGGATGCCTGGTTTAATTAAAGAGCTACAGTCTCAGAAACTCTCAGGAGCGGTTCCACCCTGTTCTCTAAGGTCGGCATGAGCAGGAATTTGGGTTTTAAGCACTTCACATTCAACCCTACAAATAGAATACTCCTTGCAAGATGGTTTCACAGTGCCAGTATCAGCCAGCCGCACCCAGAGACCATTGATTTGGAATCCTCATCAAATCCCCCTTGAAATTAGTCCTCAAACCCTATCATCCACGAGTCACCCCTGCCTCCCAGGCCCCCTCCCACCCTTCAGACCCAAATAGCCTCTTGCTTGGACTGGCCATGGCCTCCTGTGGCAGTGACATAATCAGGTGTCAACTTGTAGAGGGGTGGAGCCTAGCATTTCCATCAGGTTGCAGCTTGATGTCTTCTTAGGGAGGCGCTAAGGAGATGAATAGCTTGCTGGAGACTGGTCACACACTCCCTGTGAGACATTGCAGATGACGAGCCTGATGGGGCTTCACTGATGCAGTCAGGGCCCTGGGGCTGGAGGAGCCATATGGAGAGCCTCGCCACCACTGAGGTGCTTCCACCGCCACTGGATCCACAAGACCTTCCACCCACTGGCCGGTGATCGTCCTGCATTCGGCGTCATTGCATGTGTTGTATGAGTCTGAAATGTACAGGTTGGTATGGGACATCTGGGCTAATACCGAACTTATGGACTTGATCTGGACTGGGCCGGGCTGTTTTCTTAATGTACAATGATTCTTTGATATTAAAGTCTCTCCCACACACATATGCGTGCCTACGGCTTTGTTTCTGTAGTCAACCGGGACTGACACACACACCGCTCCCCCACCACTGTCCAAACTGCAAGCATCTGACCGAGCCACCCCCTGACTGGACCTCGGGAGCCTTCTGGGACGAGACAGGGCTTTGAGTTGCATCTATTCAAAAACCATTCACCCACGGGATGGAGGTTCAATTCCTGCTCACAGGAGCAAAGGCTGGGCCTCCTACTCCCACCACCAGGGCAGTGATGCCTAAAAAACAAACAAACAAAAAAAAACATTCACAAGGGCTGGGGATGCAGAATGAAAAGAGAAGGGAGAACAGGGCTTCTGGTAGAGCTCGGAGACATTTAAGGGGCAGGAGGGGAGACACCTGCCAAGAAGAAGGACAGGCAGAGGGACCAGGAGCCCCCCCCCAAGTGGCTGGGGGGAGAAAAGAACAAGACCTGAGCTGTGGGCAGTGCTCTGGGAGACCGGCGCGCTGGGGCGGGTGCTGGGGTGCAAGGGCAGGATCGAGTGGTGGTGCAGACGGCGAGCAGAAGATAAGGGTGGCTAATCCTCTAGAAGCTGCACTGGTCACGGCAGAGTGGAGCCCAGGTGCAGTGAATGTTCTTTTGAATGAAAAGGAACCAGTCTTCCCTTAATCCTTGCTTCTGGGATGACACCCGCCCTGTCCACTGTCTCCGCCTTCCCTCCATGTGCCAGGCTCACACTCCTTTGCCAGGGTGAGCGAGGGTGAGAGGATGACGGCAGAGAATAAATTGTCCTGGTGGAGGAGGAAACAGGCCCGGAGAGGGGCAGACACCAGCCCCGGGCCATGCACGGGACAGCAGCAGATGTAGGGTATGTGGGATCTTGGTCTGTTACCTCCTAATCGCCTGCTTGCTCCCCACCCTGGGGGACTGGGCAGTCTTTGTGCCTGCAGTTTTTAAGATGAGGAGAAGGAGGAACAGGAGACATGGAGTGGGGGTTGGGGCCAGAGTCAAGAACTCCTTGGGGGAACTTGAGCCGAGAGGAAAAGGCATCTCCATGAGGGAACCTTGGAAATTCAGAGCCAGGAGCCTGTGCCCTCTTGGGTCCCAGACCTGTCTGGACCTCGCCACATAGCACAGGACCATTCCCTGCCACAGCCAAGTCTCCAAGGCCCCACGTGGCCAGAGGAGACGACAGGCGGTGCCTCCAATGGCCGCCCTGCCCAAGTGAGAAGGAAGGAGCAGAGCAGGGACAGCGTGGGGGGCCTCGCTGGGCCAGTGCCCAGTGTCGGCGGCCTGAGTCAGGACAGGGCAGTCAGATGTAAGTAAAACCCAAGGCTCCTATCTTTGGTCAGAAGAGGAGGCACGGCAGCATTTCCAAACCCTCATTAAACCCACTCGGGCGCTGTAACACCAAAATCAGTTCCAAGATCAATATGGCGATTCATTTAGACGTGTAACGAGGTTAGAGGTGAACAAAGGAAATAATTAACTCATTTGCAGCCTTTTTTGAAGAGAAACAGTCATTTTCATCTCCGGGGTAATTAGCTATGCTGCGTTCATCAATCATGACCACAGCCAGGGTTTTGAGTGTTTGACCCCTCAAGGGGAGGGGAGGTGAAGGCATTCTCCGGCCACACCCACCCACCCACCTCATCCACTCCCTTCGATCGAGTCCATCCCGGGGCTCACAGAGACCCAACAGGACAGGGTAGGGCCGCCCCTGCGAGTTTCGGAGACTGTAACTGATTTCAGGACTAGAAAGCCTCGTCTTTCTCACGCAGAGCGGCTGGCGGTTTCCAACTGCTGACCTTGGTGGCTAACAACTCTGTGGGGGATGGATGACTCCTGAGAGGGGAGGTCCCTGCCCATGCCCAGTGTGGCCGCCTGGGCATGCACACAGATTTGGCAGGAGGGGGGAGGTCGGTGGACGGGGCGGTGAAGGGATGGCTCCTCCCACTGATGTAGGCCTGGCTGAGGAAGCGAAATCAGAACCCTGGCAAATTTCTCCCCACTTGGGAGAAAGACACCCCTCCCCCCCCCCC
>PVJH01009100.1:70214-81289 GCA_004026705.1 Nesogale talazaci | reverse complement strand
GAAGGACAGTTTCGTGAGACGAACGTGAGTTTCGTGAGACGCACACAGCTCGCCTCATTCCGCACCGTGACTGAGTCAGCATAGGGCCTGCACCTGCTAACCTTTCTGTTAGCAGCCGAGCACACAACCACCGCGCCACCGGACTCTGCTAGATTTTTCCAAGATGGCAAATCCTTTTTTTCCCCCCTAACCCTAGACGGCAAATCTTTATGGCCTCATCTTTCTCCCATGGTGCCACTGGTGGTTTTGAACTGCCAACCCCCTGCTTGTGGGAAAAGACAGAGCTGAGACAGGGTGACCCAAGGCAGCACCCAGAAGCGCAGACTCAGGGCCATGGAACTGATGCTGGCCTGGAGTGCCCCTACAGGAAGGATAGAACTGCCCGGTGGGCTTCTGTTTCTGAGACTCTTTACCCAAGAGGAGCTGATGGTGTTGAACTGCTGACCCTTGGACTTAGCAGCCCAACTTGTAACTACTGTGCCATCAGGGCTGCTTTTAGGGCACAGTGACCTGGAGCTCCTGTAGGTACCCACTCCCTACATGGCTGTTCTGACCCTGAACCCCTCTGCCACACAACTCCAGGGACATGAGTGACATGGCGTTCTGTGCCCTGCTGGCCCTGCCCCCTCTCGCTTTCTGCTGTGCTAGCCCTTCTGAGGAGCAACCCCCCCCACCCCCGCCCCCATTTTACTCCTCCTCCTCTGCTTGCTAGGATCAGACTATTCTTATTTTGAATATTGTCTTTATAGGACAAAATCAAAACAAAGCAACAGCAGCACCACAATCAACCATCCGGTGACCATGCTAAGTTCGCTTCTGATTCTTATCGGTCTGCGGTAACTCAAGTCTTCATACCTCTGGGTGCCAGTGGCGCTCTGCGATTATTACATTTCACTTCAAACACACATTACCATCATCCAGGTTCCCACATAGTTGTTATCCTCCGTGCTTCTCAGGAGTGTCAGCACACCAACAGGTGGGCTTGTCTGTTGCTTCCAGCTCAGCACCACATAAATGGAGCGTGTGTGTCGGGTTTCAGAGGGCTTCCAGTTCAGGCCGGGTTGGGACATAGCACCAGGTCTTGCCAGGAGAGGACACAAATATATATTCAGTGGGGCCCACTTCCCTAGCTGTAAACAGAGACGGAGATGGGACCATGAGGTCCAGTGTCCAGAGCTCGTGATGGGTGACTCATGCATGGGGAGGCAGCCTGGGGCAGAAGGGATTGGGGGAGCTGGGTGGGGAGTCGTGGGGGCACATCTTGTCTCTGCCACCCACTTGGCCCTTGGGTTCCTGGGTCTGCATGAGCCTTCATTTCCTCATGCAAAACAAGTCTACCAGCTCTCCATCTGAGGCTTGTGCCGTTCTAATCCAACTTGATTCTAAACACAAAAGAGCTTCGAACACATTGCAAATCTTATGCAAACGTGAGTTGCTGAGCCGTGGGTCCAGGCTACAGAGTGGGGTGGTGGGGGTTAGGGGGGGTGGTTTGGCCTCTGAGTGCTGCCTTCCTGGAAGAACCGGGGAGACACGCTGCAGGAAAAGGGGGGTCATTGCTGGTGCTGAGTGCTTGTTTGCTCTCGAATGGAGCTTCCCCGAATCACTCCACCACGAGCCAATGCCACTGCCCTGGCCCAGCCTGGCCCCGCCATCTGGCTCCTGTGTGTCCAGCCTGTCCTTGGATGCCTCCTTCTCCATTGGAGCAGGGTCCCTGATGTCGCTTTCTCCAGTTCTCAGGCTGCCGCCCATGAGCGTGGAGGCCGAGAAGGCGTCCAGTTATTGTAAACAACGTCCCAGGACTCTATTTGGATGACTCTCTGAGCTACTCTGTGTACTTCTCGGTGCCTAGGAACGTGTCCCCAAAGAACAGCCTCCAGAAATGGTGAAACTCGGTCTAGATTTCGGTAGTGGGCTCGCCCCCTGCCCAGGCAGCGCTGTCTCGAGCCCCGGCTTCTATTCAAGAGCTGTGCTTGCTGTGAGACCGCCATCTAGCAGTAAAAAGAGATACCTGTTCCTGTCTTCACAGGGCCTAGGGTCCTTAGCAGGACTCTGTCAGAGAATCAGCAACCCCCAAGGCCATCTCTATATGTCCCAAGCGCCCCCATCCTGTAAGTCTCTCTGGGGAGTCAATGTCCTGCCATTCTTTCTCTACCCAAGACCCCCCATGGTGGGGAGAGTGGGGAGGAACGCAGTCTACCTCCAGACTGAAGAGAGACTAATTCATCCTTGGGCAGCCCTGAGCCTGGTTGAAGCTTTTGGAACACAGTCCCTGCCCCGGCCAGATATCCTCTCCCATGACAGCTTGGCATGGGCCCACTGGTGGACAGACCCGTTTGCCTGCTCAGCTCCTGGAATCATGTGACAGTTCTCACGGGCCCTCCCCACATCCCTGCTCCCACCTGCGCCTGGGACAGAGGGACAGCCATGCTCTTTGACTGGAACTGCAAGAGCTGAATGAAATTGGCCAGCCTGTTTGGGCGCCCTACAGGGTACCCACTCCCTGCCTGCGGGTGTGGGGGGTGGCACTAGCAGAGAGGTTCGCCTCTTCCGCAATGGCACGGGGTCTGCGGGGAATGTGACAGGCAGAGGCTGCGGCTCCTCACACTCTTGCTGCCTCTTGTCCCCCCCGCCCTGCGGCTGATTGGTAGGCGCCCCAGCAGGGAGCAAGTGGTGGTGTGGAGGCTGCTGCTGGGCGGGAGCCTGCCTTCCTCATCCTCTCTGGTGTGCAGGGCGGGCCCCATTGCATCACCCTTGGAGCCTCTGCTCTGGCTTTGCAGCCAGCTGGGCCCCTGGAGGAGAGACTCTCCCTGGTTCTCAACAAACCTTAACCCTTTCATCCTCCCGGCCCTCTGCCTGGGGGACCTGGCTTCTCACCCATCCCTCTGCGCGTTCATCTGGAAGGCCTCCATGCAGTCCTTCCGACCTCGAGGCTCTGCCCGGGCAGCCGTCTGAGGGCAGAAGACTCCGCCGGGGCCAATATCAACCCAGCCTCGTCCCTGTCCCCTGGAAAAGAGTTAACCACCCACACCCGCGCCCCCACCTCCAGCATTTGTCCCATTCTGCAGCGGTGAGGGAAGTGCTCCCCAGCCTCCAGCATGAGCTCATGGCCTTCCACACTGCAAACAGCCCGGGCAAAGGGTCAACACCACACTCTAGTGCAGAATGGGGTGCAGGCTGCCTACCCAGGGCTTGGATGGGGGCCGCTCCCCCATAGCCCTTCTAACCTGCAGAACTGCTCTGGCCTCCGGCATTCTATAGAGGGGTTCAGGAGAGAGGTGGACAGGGCGTGAGCACTGGGGGCCCAGCGTTCTGATAGACAAGCGCCCCAAGGACACGGTGTCTCCCATTGCTGTCCAGGCTGGACGAGGAAGTGCCAGGGATGAGCAGGCAGTCCAGCCCGGAAAGCCCCAGCCAAATTCCCACCCAGGACTTTTTTGTCTTCAGGTCCCAGCGGCCCCTGCTCAGCCGACCCGGCCCAGAGCCTGAAATAGCCTGCGGCTTCATCAAAACCGAGGTCCAGGTCCCAATTTTATCCCTAGGGATGCTGGGCTGCCCCGCCAATTGCTGACCTCCTGGGCTGGGTCCTGCAGGGGACACCGAGACGGACGGACGGATACGGCCCGGCCCCTGTCTTCAGGGAGCATGTGGCAAGCACTCAGGTGACCGAACTCAAAGACCAAAAAGAATGAAGGAACCTCTGTCCCACCCAAGGACAACATGGCTTGTGACAGAGAGTGGTTTCTGTTGCCCCTTACAAGCCGAGTCCAACTTTCTCCACGAGCTGCTACTGATGTGGACACAGAAGGACCCTCTGGAAGGGCCCAGGGAGAATGGCCGCTGGGAGTTTCGAGATGGTCACTCTCCATCCAGCAGTCCTGCACCGCTGACCGCGCCACGTTAACTGTCCAATGTGTCGCCCCTAGGCCAGAGGTCCCTTGAAGGGCGAGGAGGATTTCGAGGAGGCAGCAACGAGGGACACTCATCCAAGGGAGAGAATTGTAGAGGAGGTTGGACTTTGGACACGCATCTGGTTCAATCCGAGCAGCTAGGAGAAGCTGGAGTTGTTTAAGGATGCTTAAAGGGCCTGGGCGCTGCAGGTGATGGCTTCATGCTTCCAAGTGGTAAAGCCCTAGTGACTCACAGAGCCTTCCTCACCAGAAAGTGGAGGCGCAGCAATTGACACAGCTCGTTAGAAAGACAGAAAGATGCCATGCCCCCCACCTTTATCGTCTTGGCCCAGCCATCAAGATGAACAAACAGAACCAAAAAACTAAACCCATTGAGCTGATTCTGACTCAGGGGGCCCGCTAGGGAAGAGGACAAGGTTTCCAAGGCTGTACATCTTCACTGAAGTCCATCGGCCCATCTTTCTCTCAGAGCAGCTGGCAGATTTGAACCTGCGACCTTTCAGTTCACCACTGAGCACTTAATCTAGGTGCGTCTCTCTTCAGAGCTTCTCTTGACCCAGCACTTGTCTCTTACTCCCAGGGTTTATCGAAGGGCGGACTGAGCCTGCAGTCTCGCCGCCCTCTAGGGGGCCACGAAGACCCTTGAAGTGGTCAGTCAGTGATCATGGAGGGACGTAGATGGGGCCACGGGAACGTTTTTTGTTTTTTGTTTTTTATGGCATGGGACTTAAGTGGGGAATGACAGAGAAAAAATGATGGTACTCCTTTTCTTTTGCAAATCTATCCCCAGATCTCATCCATAGTTGGTGGAAAGTCTAATAATATGAACGCTTCCTCCCTGGGCTCACCGCGTTGACGGCGATCAAGATGACACAAATGCAAGCAAGCAAACAAAGGCCTTGACCTTGGGAACCAGGAGCAGGCACAGGTCCTCATCCTCTGGAGACCTTGCTCCTTGAGCTACACGGGGAATGTGGCCCCCTCTCTGTGGCAACGCTTCTCAGGGAGGCTGGGCTTCGCAGGGGTTCTGCTTCCAATATCTGCACCAGCTTTTGTCACCCCAGGAGGGAGTGGGCAGGCAGGGACTGTTCCAGCTGGGTCTCAACCTCCCTTCCCTGTGAATACCCTCTTCCCAGGTGCTGCTGGTGTCTGCCCACAGGTAAGGTTCCCCACCACCTCCTCCCACCTCCCTGGCCTTCAGGACACTAAGTCCCAGCTAACCTCCTGGGAGGACGTGGGGGGGAATGGTTTACATTCTTTTCGGAAGACCCAACTGCCAAGAAAAACACACGCGGCTGATTTCTCAATCAGGTTATTTTGCCACATTAAACGCTCAATCGCGCAGCTACACTTTCAGTATCAAAGGAAAAGTTCAGTAGATGGCCATTAAACACATGGTACCCAAACCAAACCAAACCACGCCTGTTGAGTTAAAGCTGACGGCACTGGGAGCGCCATCCCCTGCTGCCCCACCAAGTGTCACCCCTCGATTATGGGCAACTCTATGGGACAGAGCAGGAGTCCCTGGAGGGTTTCTGAGGCAGCAGTATGGAGGCAGAGTGCCGCATCTTCCCCAAGAGCAGTTGGTGAGTTTGAACCGCCGACCTTGAAGTCATTAACCGCCAAGTGTTTTAACTGTGGTGCTGCCAGGGCTTGGGAATAGGGCACCCTTCAAACTAAACCCACTGCCATCAGGTTGATCTGATGCCTCACAAACCTGGGCAGGCTTTCTGAGATGGTAAATCTTTATTGGAGCAGACGGCCTCATCTTTCTCCTGATGAGGGGCTGATGGGCTGGAAATACCCACTTTGCAGTTGGGAGTTCAACACCTAACCCATAGTGGCCCCAAGGCTCCCAAATTATGGTACTCCAAAAACTCACTGCTATCAAATTAATTCTAACTCATGGTGACCCCATAGGACAGAGGTGGGGGGGACAGGCCTGTGGATTTCCCACACGGTCACTCTCTGCTGGAGCAGAAAGCCCCAAGTTTTTCCCCCCCCAGAGTCACTGTGAATTTTGACCTGTTGGCCTTGCAGTTACTACCCCAATGCATAACCGCCACACCCCAAAACTGTTGCCCGGAAATAATCTCTACACCTTTGACCTAAAATTTTCTTCAAACCAAACCACCGGTCAACTATAGTGAGTAGTCAAGACGGGCATTCTTCACACAACCCAGCTTCTCGGGAGATTGGCTCAGCACAGACATTGACCGAGTGGGGTGAGAGGTAACAGCCCCAATGCACACCTTCCCTGATTTTAAACCACACACGGTGTCCTTTTCGGTCCATTCAACGGCCTCTTGATTGAGGGGTAGGCTCGGAATGAGCACGATTTAGTGTCTTGAAGATCTATTTGGGATCAGATGGGTAACAGCCATTCTGGGATTCAATAGGAGAGTCAATCGATTGCAGTTAGGGACAGATTGGGTTAATGAGAGGGGACAACCGAGAAAAGGAGGGTGAACTTGCTTGCACCACTCAAAGAATAGACAGGTAGACGGAATTAGACAGCTAGAAATTGTTGAGTTGGTGCCTGTCCTGTCATGTCTATTTTCAAAAGCAATCAAAATATGGCACAGTAAGCAGCAACTCAATATATATATTTAGAAGAACAGACAGATTGACCTTGGAAGAAAGAGGATCAAAATGATCCCCAGAGGCCAAGGCAGTGAGACCCTTTCTCCCTTGCTTCAGACACCTTTTCTCCCTCTCAGGAGAAAGACATCACACTTGGGTGACGTATAGTCTCAGAGGAAAAGAGGACCCTCCGGGAGCTGGGTTGGCCCCTCGGCTGCAGGGAGAAGCTCAAAGGGAGCAATCGTTGTGAAGACAGCACAGGACCGGGTGGGGTTCGTTCTGTTGTAATTGGGTCTCTCTGAGTCAGAACTGACTCAATGGCCCCCAGTGACAACAAGAAGGATGGGAGGCTACGCCGGTCCTCACATGCGTGGGCTGATTCCAAACAAATTGTGTCTCGACATTTCTCTGCAATTAGTTGATAACTGCAGAGACATTCTCTCTGTAATACACTTGTCTTAGTCTCTTTAGACCAGTGGTTCTCGACCTTCCTGATGCCGCAGCCCTTTAATACGGTTCCTCATGGTGTGGTGACCCCCCCAACCATCAAATTATTTTTGTTACTTCATCGCTGTCACTTTGCTACTGTTACAAATTGCCATGTAAAAATCTGATATGCAGGATGTGTTTTCATTGTTACAAATTGAGCATAAGTAAAGCATAGTGGTTATTCACAAAAATATGCAATTATACATTGTGAAATATTTATTTATTTTGTTTTGGGGACATCACTGCCCTCTGGTGGTGGGAGTAGGAGGCCCAGTCTTGCTGCTGGATTTGAACCTCCAACCCAGTGGGCTGCAGCCCCGCGCACAACCACTACTCCACCAGAGCTCAGCCCCGAAATATTTATTTTTAATGACAAATAATTGAAAATTTGCCTTGAAACATGGTGTAGCCTGGGTAACACTCTTCACGCCAGGTACTTGTAAGTGGGCATATCTGCATGTGGATGACCCTTCTGGAGACAGATAGAGGAACAGTGTCTCAGTTTCTAAGACCATCAGAAACATGTCTTCGGATGGTCTTGGGCGACCCCTATGAAAGGGTTGTTCAACCCCCAAAGGGATCTTGACCCACAGGTTGAGAACCTCTGCATTAGACTTTTCACAAAAACAAAACGAGGCCCATTCAAAACAGTGGCTTCCGAGGGGGAGAGCCTCAGAATGTTAAATTCAAGGCACAGAGGTTTTATCTCCAAAGATTATGCTGCGACTGTTGTTAGGTGATAGAGAGCCGGTACATCCCCGACATCCCCCTGTACAACAGAACAAACCCTGCCCGTCGTAAGCCACACCCGCAAACCTTTCTTCCTATGTTTGAGCCCTTTGTGACGGCCACCGTGTCAGTCCATCTTTTTTTTTTTTTTTTTTGGCATCACTGCCCTCTGGGGGCAGTAGGAGGCCCAGCCTTGCTCCTGGAGAGCTGCTGCTGGATTTGAACCGCCAACCCTGTGGGCTGCAGTCCTGCGCACAAGCAGTGCGCCACCAGGGCTCAGCCCTGTGTCAGTCCATCTTGTGGAGGGTCTTCCTCTTTTCCCCTGCCCCTCCACTTTACCTAGCTTGATGTCCTTTCCCAGGGGCTGGTCTCTCTGAAGGATCCCTAGTGGTGAAGGGCTTGTGTGTGGGGCTGCTACCGGCACAGTGAGCCATTTAAAACCATCAGCTGCTCTGGGGGTGAGAGGCCAGGCTTTCAACTCCCGTAAAGAGTTACAGACTCGGATACCCACACAGGTCGTTCTGCCCTGTCCTGTGCAGTCGCTAAGAGTCGGGATGGACTCAAGCAGAGTCCTGGAGTTAGATCTCCTGATTTCTAGCGGTGAGAAGTCATCCAGTCAGTTCTGACCCACAGCAACCCCACACACAACTGAAGGGAACACGACCAGGACCTGTGTCGTCCTCACACTTGGTCCTCTGCCTGGACCCCCTGATGCAGCCACTGTGTCAATCCATCTCCTTGGCGGCCTTCCTCTTTTCCCCTGCTCCTCACACTTTACCAAAACGGATGTCCTTCTCCAGGGACTGGTCTCAATGGGCACCATGTCCAAAGTATGTAAGACAACGTCTCACCATCTTTGCTTCTAAGGCACCCTGCCTGTATTCTTCCAAGACAGATTGATCTGCCCTTTTAGAACATTGAGAAAGTAGTTTCAAAATTATTCTCCAGCTCCACAATTCAAATGCACCAGTTCTTTGGTTTTCCTTACTCGAGGTCCACCTTTCACATGCATATGAGGTGATTAATGAGCCACCGGGGCTCAGCCTGCAGGTTGTTAATAAATCTTCCTCCAATCCTGATGCCACATTTTTCTTCATACAGTCCAGTTTCTTTGATTATTTGCTTAGCATACAGACTGAATAAGTATGGTGAGATGATGCAACCTTATTACACACCTTTCCTGATTTTAGAATGGACTAACCATATAGTATTTCCCTTGTTCTGTTCCCACAGCTATCTCTTAATTCATGTACAAGTTCCACATGAGCACAGCAAAGTATTTTGAAATTCACATTTTTCAAAGTTATTCATTGTGTGGTGCACACAGTCTAATGCCTTGCCATAATCAATAGAACACAGGTAAGCATCTTTCTGCTAGTCTTTGCTTTCAGCCAAGAGCCATCTAGCATTAGCAATGTTATTCTTTGTTCCATGTCCTCTTGTGAAGCTGGCCTGAACTTCTGGAAGCTTCCTGTGAATGTACTGCTGCAACCTTTGTTGGATGATCTTCAGCAACTTTTTACTTGCATGCAAAATCAATAATACTATTCTACAATTTGATCATTCTATCGAATCATTTTTTTTTGGAATGGGTGCAATATGGGTCTTTTCCAATCAGTTGGCCGAATCTTCCGGGGAGATTTCCTGGGAGAGAAGAGTGAGTGTTTTTCAGCTGGTTTCTCATCAATTCCTAGAGTCTTGTTTGTGGCTAATGCTTTCAGTGCAACTTAAACGTCTCTATTTAGTCCCATTGGTTCTTGCCCATATGCTACCTCCCAAAATAGTGGAATGTGTCAAGCACATTTGTACATATGTTGCCATCATCATTTTAAAAACGTTTTTCTTTTCTGCTTAAGCCCTTGGTATCACTTTCCCTCTTCCCTCCTTCATGAACCCTTGGTAATTTATAATTTTTTTCGTGTCTTGCACTGACCATTGTTTCTCTTCACCCACTTTTCTGTTGTCCAACCCCCGTGGTTAGGGGTTATGTGAAGATTATTGTGATTATTGTGTTCAGGTCCCTCTTTCTCCCGCCACCTTCCCCTTCCCCTCCTGGTATCAATACTCTTATTTTTGGTCCCGAGAGATTTATCTGTCTGAATCCCCCGTGTTTCCAGCTCTTATCTTTACCACTGTTCATCCTCTGGTCTAGCCAGATTTGTAAGGTACAATTGGAACCATGATAGTGTGGGGTGGGGGGGACATTAAAGAACTAAAGGAAAGTTGTATGTTTCATCAGTGCTATTGTGCATTCTGACTGACTCATCTCCTCCCCGCAACCCTTCTGTAAGGGGATGTCCACTTGTCTGCAATGGGTTTTGGGTCTCCACTTCACACACATCCTCGATCACAGTGATACGATTTTTTTTTGTTCTTTGATCCCCAATACCTGATCCTATCGACACCTAGTGATCACACGAGCTGGTGTGCTTCATCCATGTGGGCTTTGTTGCTTCTGACCTAGATGACCACTTGTTTATCTTCAAGCTTTTAAGACCCCAGAATGACCCGGCAGTCTATGACATCTACAAAGCTGGTCAGTGAACCATCTCATGAATGACCATGGAGAGAATCCCAGAAGGTGGGCCATGTGAAGAAGAACATGACATCCAGGGAAATCATGAGGCAACCACCACGTGCAGATGACAGAACCTTGCTTGTCCACAGTCAAGAAGCCCCGAAGCCCTTCCGTGTGCACTACAGCTCACCACAGTGAACACACATGCCTCCACCACTGTACCAACAACCTGCATCATGAGCTCATCAAGGATTTCTTGGATTTTTCTTGGCTTCACCATCAACATCCACGGAATCAGAAGTCTAGAAATCAAATGACATATCACGTCGGGCCCACTCGGTGCAAAAGACCTCTGAAGCGTGTTAAGAAGCAAAGGTGTCACGCCACAGGCTGACGTGTGCCTGCCACAGACCAGGACATCACTAGTGTCACTGGCTGGATGGTGGGCCAGAGACTCAAGGAAAGTGGATGCTTTCAAATCACGGAGCAGACGGAGCACCCTGGGGAAGGACGCCATGCCTGGTAAAGTGGAGATTCAGCAGACAGGAGGGAGACCTTTAGCTGGATGGGTTGACATGGTAACTGTAACAGGGGGCTCCCACAACCTTTGCCAGGGTGGCCCGGGCCTGGGCAGTGTTTCCTTCTGTCACGCATATGCTTGGTGTGCATGGGAGGCAGACGATGACACCTAGCAGCCATGAGAACAGCAGTTCTGTACAGTTCCATGTCCCCAGGTCTCTGCTCCCTCAGAGCTCAGGGTGTGCTCCAACCACCGAGGGCTGGACCATTGTGCCACCAGGGCTCCTGTCCTGTCTTCCACGGAGCGCCCCCCCCCCCCCCCCCCCCCC